>JABWIB010001023.1:29583-42772 GCA_016617825.1 Platyplectrum ornatum
AATATCTGGGGGCTGCTCTAAATATCTGGGGGCTGCTCTAAATATCTGGGGGCTGCTCTAAATATCAGGGGGATGCTTTAAATATCAGGGGGCTGCTCATTAATATTAGGGGGCTGCTAATCCATATAAGGGGGCTGCTCATCAATCTCAGGGGTCTGCTCTAAACATCTGGGGCTACTTTAAATATCAGGGGCTGCTGTACGCATCAGGGGCTACTCTAAATATGAGGGGCTACTCTAAATATGAGGAGCTGTTGTACTCATCAGGGGCTACTCTAAATATCATTGGTTGCTCTACGCATCTGGGGCTACTCTAAATATCAGGGGCTGCCCTGCNCATTTGGGGCTACTCTAAATATCAGGCGTTGCTCTACGCATCAGGGGCTTCTCTAAATATCAGGGGTTGCTCTACACATCAGGGGCTACTCTACATATCAGGGGTTGCTCTACGAATCTTGGGCTACTCTATATATCAGGGGCTGCTGTACGCATCATTTAAACGCAAATAAAGGGAGGATGGATCCTTCTGGACCAAATAAAAGTGCTGAAGCTCCTCTCACCAGGGGTTAAAACAAACTACAAAAAAAATGTTAAACTGTGCATGTCCTGTATACAATACAAGGGTGAGTGGGAGGCCCAAGGACAATTTTATCTTGCACCTGGTGATAGCATGATAGGTCCACCTAGTCTGCCCAGTTGTACATATTTGGTTGGTCTATTCCTGGTGGTTCTTTGCACTTTCTATAATGTATTTATGACCTTCTGGATATATGGCCATCAGAACTGAACACAGTATTGCAGTCATTGCAGTACCCATGGCCTATGGAGNGCCACCACAACTGAACACAGTATTTCAGTGAGGCTGAAAACCAATGCCCCATANANTGNCTGGCTATCGGTCAGTGAAATACTGACCTACCCCCAAATCCCTTTCCTCCTCAGTTATTTCTAATGTAATGGCAATGTTATATTAAGGGTTATGGGTTTGGCTGTCTAGGTGTATGATTTTGAACTGCAGTTGCCACAGTCTTGATCATTTTACCAGTCTACACAGATTATCCATGTTTCACGCATATAATGCAATCCATATCCTGATACAATTCCTCAGAANCATCCTTAATATCTATGTCAGCATGTTGACACTTGACAGACACATGGGTGGGAGGTCCAAGAGCAATTTCATCACGCACCTCANCNTTGTTNGGTGCAACTTTTGGCTAAAACCAGGTTAAAAACTATTTTGTGAGCTGGAAAGTGATCACACTTGACTAGGAATGAGTGGAAACTAATGTTATTGAGGTCTATAATACTTTAGGGACCAAAAAAGGCCCAAATTCTGCGGTTTTAGCTATTTTTAGCATTTTTTGCAAAAAAAAGTCCAGATCCAAAACCAAAACCCACAAGGGCGGTTTTGGCAAAACACATCCAGATCCAAAACACGAAGAGAGATCCAGATCCAAAACCAAAACCCCAAAAAAGGCCTGGCGCACATCACTAATATACACAAGGCAGAGAAACATGAGAATGGTAGTGAGCAAATCGGAGCAATACTGACAGTAAACACAGTGGAATAACAAAAACTGATACAATAGGATACTGGATACAGAGGTACATGGGCAGCGAAAATCTAAAAGTAAACATAAACAAAAATGGGAACAGGATAATAAATACAAAAGGCAAAACAAGATGAAAACCAAAAATGCAAGGTACAAAGTACAGAATAACAGGAACAAAGGGTTACCATAAAAACAGCAGGTCAGGAGCACACATCAACGAGGTGGCAAGACAAGAGAGTTAATTACCAGAAACCTGGAAAGGGTGAGGAGCTAATTTAACAAGACTATACACGTGCCGGCTAATTAATACAGTTACAAAAGTCCTACGGCAAACTCTAGGGCCAGGCAAGAAATGTGCCTAGTATTCCCCCAGAATCTACTTCCTCCTTCTACTTCTACTTCTCCTTCCTCCTTTTATTCCTTCAAGAAACAGGGGGTACAGATGGTTGTGTGAAGAGGGGCTCAGTAACTGTGGTGTCTTACGTTGGAGTGTACTTTTTAATAACTTTGTTAAAATAGGCTTGAAGATCCCACAAAATGGGATTCTGGGTATCAATAAGGGAAGATCCCCACTCCAGAGGCTCTCCTCAAAAATGGAAAATCGGCCCTGTCACTATTTGATAATAAGTGAAATCTATCCTGCCTTCAAACTGACTTAAAAAAATATGTCCCCAGAGAAAGAAATTGTCTAAAGTCTCCATCAAAGACACAAAAGTCCCCAATATCTGGTTGTATGGGTTTTAGAATACTGGGCAGATGGTGTGGCCTCAGTAGAAATGGCAAGGCAATAGTTCCCCTCTGGGATGGCAAGGCAGGTGTCCCCTCCTGGGAAGGCAAGGTAGGTGTCTAATGCTTGCTGAACAAGGCAACTTGTCAATCTGGACCCCATGCTAGGAGACAAGGGCAGATCAGGGTGGAAACCCAGGTAACCGGACAGTCGCAGACACAAACTCAGTGGAACAGGCAATTGACTTTGCCTGTCAAAAAGATGGAACACACTAAGACACACAGTACATGCACTGACACAGAGGACAGAATTCTCAGAGGTATAGGCTCTAGACACAAATCAGTCTGAGGCTCGTCATGCTGGGCACTCAGGTAAATGGCCAACAGGGCGTCATTCGGATAAGCGGACAACAGGGCAACACTCTGATGCAGCACAGGCTGAACAGCATTCTGAGACAACTTGGCAAGCTGGCCCCTATGCTAGGAGGCACAAATTTACTAGATAGTAAAATTCAGTCCTATTACTAGCACCCTCCTACTGGCAGGTTGTACATCACTAATAGGCTTAACATGGGCCTAGTACCCACTATCCAACATGTGCCTAACAACCAATTTAACAAGGCCTAACCAGGATTGAATGCCCTCTGCCCAAGGACCTACTTCCTTTACCTAGAACAGGAGCCTAATACTCCATCCTTAGGGCTCAGTGCCCTGCGCTACAGACGCTTAGTGCCTCAGCCTATGCATGTACTCTGCATTGCTGGAATGTTGTCAGGCATCCTACTTCCGGATCCAGGATATTCTTCTTGTTGCCAAGGGTTCGGGTATGTGGGAATAACTCCCTCCTTGCACCCTTCTACCAGGGTCCAGAAAATTATAGCCTCACCATCTGTACAGGATCATTGGAGGGAGTGGAAGCTAAGTGGAGTTCTTTTGCACAACCCCACTGTTTCCCTTGCAATCTTTTTTCATTGTTGCTTCAAGTATTTTCTCCTATTTTTCTTCCTCTGTTGATCCCAGTGATCTTTTCTCCACTGGCCCTTTCGTCTTCTTCATCTTCTTCTTCTTCATCTCCTACTTCTTCTTCTTCTGCTATCAAGGATCTTCAGCCTCATCTCAACTCTCTGCTGCAAGCTCTTCTCCCTCCTTCAGCCGCTTCTGGCTTCTTCCTGGCATCTTCATGGAGCTCTTTTTCTGGCAACTCCCTACCACCAATTGTCTCCCCAGCAGATCCTTATAAGCCTTGATTGGTTTGCCATAGAGCACACTGACTGGTTCCTAGCAGTGTGATATTTACACATAGCGGGTGCTTATATGATAAGTGGGGAGTGTATACATTAGTATGCCTTTCCATCACTTTGCCCACTGATCCTCAATCATTTCTATTATCTTCTGTTTCCATACTACCAATTCTAAATATACAAAGCACCCCTTTTTTTAGTTGGTACCAATTCCAATACAAGCATATGTGGTACAATTTAGAAATCAACCTCTGTAAAGGGTCAGGGCTGAGGCGAATGTGTGGGCATTCCGTAACCTTGTTTTAAAGGGTGATTAGAGGGTAACATAGATGGTTACATTACAGTGTGAATAAATATAGTCCAACCAAAGGGACAAAGGCCTAAATTCACTAAGCTGGAAGTTCAGGGGAATTGAAAAGTGGGTATGTTGCCCATAGCAACCAATCATATTCAAGCTCTCATTCTCCAGTATGTAAAATGAAACTGAGAGCTCGAATCTGATTGGTTGCTATGGGCAACTTCCCCACTTTTCAATTCCCCTGCAATCTCCCCGCTTAGTGACTTTAGGCTAAAATCGCCAGAACTGGAGCACTATATTTTTGATGCTTCATCAAATTGAACACTGTAAAAGAGTTTGGCTTGCACGTACAGTAATCAAATATGAATCAATTATGATACCAGTATGTTTGTAGTGAGTCTTAATTACCTTTCTGCTGAATGTCTATACATGCAGTGCTAAGATGTTACTCTGGTACTAATATTCTATCATCTGCTGGAAATTTCAAAATCTTGTATGCAGAAGATAAGGCTGCTTTAGTAGAAGAAGAAGAAGATGTGCTTTACTGTGGATCTATTGCTGTACAAGATACATGAGCTGTAAACTATACTGATTACTAGATGAATCATTGTACGCTTTGTATGGTGTAAAGCTCGGCATCCACTAGAACAATATCGTCTGGTCTTCGGCACCATTCTCTAGAACAATAACGCTGTAGTGAAGGTGGCCAACACGTGGTGGGGCAGCTGTGGCCAGCTGAATGGATGGAGTGCCTGTCATTCATAATAGAACTTCCTCTACAGTTTTTAATAAGAAGCACTGGGGAGGGGGGGGGAGCAGCTGGGCACCTCTCCGGTGCCTGCCATGACTGCCACAAAGCTGGTGAGTTTAGTTTGCCATGACTGCCACAAAGCTGGTGAGTTTAGTTTGCCATGACTGCCACAAAGCTGGTGAGTTTTTTTTTACCATGGGAATAATATTGTTTTCAATTTCATTCCCCATTTTTGAAAATACATTTTTAATTTGTGTATTTGGGCTAAAATAATGTCTTCTGAAAAATTTGCTATGGGGCCCAGACTTTTGTAGTTACGCCCCTGCTCTAGAGTCATAGCACCACAGTATCCTTCAGTATATAGCTTATAACCACACATAGAACTAACAACCACACTTTATAATACTTATTATACTTACTTTTCAAAGTATCTCTCCTGCCATTAGACTGGTTTTCCAAACAAACCATGCAAGCACAATTATTAAATAAGTCTTAAAATTATTTACATTTTATATTTTCTTATAAATGTTATGTAAAACAGTGAAAACATTAAAAACATCTAAACACATAATGTAGGAGATAGTAAATATATTTGTTTTGATTTCCTTATAGACTTTTTGAAAAGAAGAAATCTACTTTAATTTCCACTAGGGGGAGATGTTGACACAAAAATTGAATATATTGAGTGCATTAACATAATTTTTTCTTAACATTGTTGGTTGTATTGTGTACATTACAGTTTTTTTTACTTTCCTTTTTTATATCATGTTATGACAAACATATGAGAATTTCACCTCCGATTCCTGTGCGTTTTTATTGGAATGTGATTGCTGTTCATACTGTGCATAGACATAGACAAGTGTAATTGGATAACTAATAACTAATTGGAACACAAGGAGATCAGTCTTAAAATGTAAATGTAGATGGTGCAGAAATGTGGATAGAATGGAGGGCATGCCATTACCACCACCCATACATAGCAGAATTTACACTTCCCACTATTGACCTGCTTTTGGGAATGGTCCCAGGACAATGTGCCAATTACAACAAAGGAACTGGCTCCACAAGGGGACTCACTTTCTAGGTATGGATATTTGTATAGTGCAGTACAGCAAATGCAATTTGAATTCCTACCAAAGCCTTTGCTATGGAGTTTGACTGCAACAAGCCAAATCAAAGTCAAATGACAAACTATAGTTTTTATATGTTGAATACTATGTTCACACTAATTAACAAATGTGTGTGAATCCACGCTTGCATGGTCACGATATCAGTGCATCCATGTGATCACTACACTAAAATCTCCCATTGCATCAACATACTTCCTATATATGTTCCCCTCACCCAGAAGTGATTTACGCTACTATGACCCTGCCTTAACATAAATGTGTATCATCCATAAGGGCTGTGCCGATGTATGCTTCCCTATTGTCCCACCTGGTAAACAGAAAAGGCTTCATTGTGTAGCTCTGGATCTGTTGTATCCAGTTACCAATGGAATACTAAATAAAGCACATGTGCATTGAAAACATGTGGCTCCTTAGAGTCTGATTCCTGTCCTGTAATGCCAAGTCACGCTCACTAGCATGCAGATCCGAGGCCCTCTGTTTAAAGTGACATGGCTATTAAGCCTGCATAAAGCAGAATGCGCTCTGATCAGGTAACACTGATGCATGTGCACGTGAAGACTACAAAAGTGCACCAAACACATGGGAGGAAAGTCCGAAGATAGAATTTGTAGCTATTATTAAAGACCATCAAAGTTCCATAACAAACTTTTAAATATTTTAATACTAGGAAATGCATGTGAACAGATATTGAATTGATCAGCACTTCAATGATTTGTCAGAGTTTGTATGTGTCTGCATGGTTTTCCTTCCAGACTCCAAACACATGCTAGTAGGTTAATTGTCTGCTGAGTGAAAATTAACCCTACTCTGTGTCTGTCTATACGTTGGAATGTTTAGGAATTTAAGACGTTAAGCTTCAGTGGGGTAGGGACTAATATGCATAATGTACTATAATGACACTATATAAAAACATGTTCATAAGTAAGTAAATAATACAATTATATGGTTCAGATCCTCCACCATTTCCTGGGAGTGGGTATATTATTATTATTTTTGTTATTATTAACTGCGATTACTAAGTCAGGTTTGGTCCCTCTAAATATATTTCTACTTTTTATTAAAACTAGACTGACTTTCACTGCAAGTTTTCATAACACTAGTCTTAAATAAACAGCCTACACTGCAGATTAAGGTTTGGGGACCCTTTATGTTCTCAGTCCTTCTGTTTCTCCCAGTATGAATATCCCTAGTTCCCCTGCATGCCTACGCTTCTTCTTTCTCCCCTGAATGCCCATAATCTCCTTCTATTCCCCCCTATGTCTATTGTAAATAATCCAATTTAATGAAAAAATTAAATAATGTCTTACCTGTGATGTTTTCTGATTGCGTCCTCTTCCCTTGTATTTTCTTCCTTGGTGACATGCTCTTAAGCATAAATGACAGTAACGTGACATTAGGTCAGTATACATATAGGGAAGCAGTATATATAGAAGCCATGTTGTCATGGAAATGTGTACACAGCACTTGGACCGCAATGTCAGGGGGAAGCAAAATGTAAGTTTAAAAAAAAAAATATTAAACCTTGTAGGGGCCCTGGGGATGATCCGGCCCTGCACAGTTTTAATCTATAGAATTGCAATTTATATTCTTAGGATCAATATAGTTCTTCTTATATAGTCTATGTTTAAAAAACCTTTTTGCATGAACTGCTAAACAACAAAAACAAGACAGTGAAACCTCATAGTTTAATGAACATGACTCTTAGGAACAGATGTCTTATAGTAAAAGTGTGATAAAGTTCAAGGGCATGGGCTTCTATTCATTAAAGGTTAATGAACTGGATCCAGACCTCTGTATGTTAGGCCCATGCAGGAATAATGTCGAGCCTTGCGTGGAGAATGATCACAAAGGGAAAGAGGGGAGTTAATGACACAGTAAGGACTTGTCTATGCCTTTACACACACTCCTCCTTTCCATAGTTCAATGCAGACAACTTAGGGTAAGTTTCAGGGTTCGAAAATAATTCCCAGAAATATGGGAGTATGGACATCTGTGAAGTCAATGGGTCCAACTCTATCTCCTGCAGCCAAGCAGCCATTGCTTCTTGTAAATCCTACAACTGCTCTCCAAACGGATATGTGACGTTACAAGTGGGCAAAACCATGAATTTGAGGGGGGGGGATAAATGTTATCAGTTGCAAACAGTATGAGTTGCAAAAGAAATAATGTTTCCTAGTCGAAGTTTAATAACAGTGTAACAGTAACGCTGGTCAGTGTCTGTGTGAAGAATGTTACCCAGGAGTGACTTGTAAGGTCAAGTCTGGATCCAGTACATTGTCATTTTAAATTCTTAAAAGGTTTTTTGCATTTTAATAATTAGCAGATTACATAAATAAGAATTTGAAATTAGACACAGATTTCTTTTAATGTCTATGTACCACATATTAGCCAGGCAGAGTTTGTATGTGTATTCAGTTTTGCTTTTTTACATATGCATTATCATAGCAAAAAATGTATTAATATATACTGTACATGTCTTTATAGTCTTTATGTGCAATCTTCATAACATTTATTTGCATTCCCATTGCTGTAATAATAGCTACTTCTTATGTACTGTGGGTTTAATAAAAGTAATAATATAAATACTATATTTACTTGAGCAAGGCATTACTATTAAGTACTAGGTTACAATAAGACGACGTGCTTGGTTTCAAGCAGTATGCACTACCAGTAAGTGTTTGGTAGTGTCCATCAGTCAGTCACACCACACAGTGAATAGCACAGCATTACCTCATGCCTTGAGAAAATGAACTGGCAGACACTTCCTTTTTTTATTTATTTAATTTTCATGGGGTGATTTCTCCCTCCAGCTGAGGGTAACATGAGTGCAGGACGATGAAAAAGGGTTTTATACAAAAATGTCTGGAGAAAACGTGAGTTCAAATACAAAGTCTATGGTTTCAGCCTGGGAGATCTAACGGATTCAGAATACAGACAAGTTGAGCAATCTAAGCCTTTTCAGGGTCCTGGAAGGAAATTATTGTTTTGCATTCAAGCAGAAAAAAAGCCATTCTCATAGAGTGGCAAAGGGAAAAATTGGTAAGGATGACAAACCATTTGCACACAGCAATCTAAAGAATCAGATTAAGGAAGAACATTCATTTATGTTCAAGCAGAACTGGAAAATTGGGAGATTAGGAAGTGTTCATGTTTTTATCTAAGATATAATAAAAACATACACACGAAATACTACTTAGTGTAGAACACATACATAGAAAATAATAACAACACCAAGAAGGTGTGTGGTATGGACTGTTTTTTTTGGGTATGTATCGCTATTTCAGAGCCCTGACAGAGGACAGCGTCAATAGTAGGAGAATGCACAATGGGAGAAAAGATTCATGCTTCCCGTTATGTGAAACAATGGGAGAAAGGGAAAGTTAGAGTTAGGCTGCGGGAAGAGAATGCATCATAAACGGTGAAGGTTATAGTTAGGCTGTGGTAAAATAATGGATTATATATATATATATATATATATATATATATATATATTATGTTAGGGTTAGGCTGCAGGTAGGTGATGGATAATAGAAAGGGAAGGTTAGGGTTAGGCTGCAGGTAGGTGATGGATAATAGAAAGGGAAGGTTAGGGTTAGGCTGCAGGTAGAGAACTGTCAAAATGGGTGTGGTTTGTTGGTGTGAACACTCCTATCATAGCTATAAAGCACAGGAAGGCAGAGAGAGCCTTCCCCTATCTCTTGTGCAGTGGGACAGGGCAGGACACTTTTCCCCACCTCTTGTCTGTTACCACAGAGTCATGTCTTATTGATTGTTAAAATTGTAAAACGCTGTTGGCACTATATGAAAACAAATTAATAAATAAGTAAATAAAGAGATAGGGCAATCATGAAATCCCCTCACATCTGGTATGTGCACAGTGAAGTTGATAGGTGTTCTTGGGCGGAAAGAGAGTCCATAATAAGTACAGACCTGACTGGGAGGGCTGATATTGTGGTTTAAGTGGGGGTTCCATGATGGTGTGATGTCTGAAGTCTGCCAGTCTCCAGGGCCCGATCTCAGTGTCTCACGTCTCCAGAGTTGAGCGGCCCTGGGAATGGAGTAGCGTGGTCTGAAGGCAGGTAGGAATAGAAACTGCAATATTATATCCATCTTTTTAGCTAGTGTAAACAGCATTCAGTGTTCCTATGCTTACCTCCATGTGTGCAGGGTAGACTACACCACAGTAGTTTTATCCAGAATTAAAATGACATACATTTGTTTTTGTTATTAGTAATGACTATATTGATGGCTTTCCACAGTATTAAAAACAACATATAAAAAATACATACAGCAGTTACATCCATTAGTCCTTCACTGCAGCCGATTCCTCCAGGTAGTATATGTAGTTCCTGTGTTTCTCACGATCAGCAGTGGCAATTGCCCTGGTGCCCTGTCAGACACGGTGCCATGCTCTGCCTTTCATGACAATCCTGTGCCTCTGATTCCAGGAGACTTGCATAAGTCTCAGACTTGGTTCCTGTACAGTATGTATTCTGTTCACCTGGCCTGGTTACCCTGCCTACGTCACATGCCTCTGTAACATGTCTTTGCACCTGAAACCCTGGTTCTATTTAAATTCTGTCTGCTGGAGATATCATTGCCAGAACAACTTGATTTATCAAGGAGCCTGGTTCATGTTACTTAATCATCTGGTCTAGCTGACTGTGGCGAATTCAGCTGCTATTTCAGTTCCAGCACAGTCTTCCATTTACCTGCCAGTCTGCAACCTTGTCTCTTTTACCTGTGAAACCACTCTGCCCTGAACTGTCAGTGTTACCTATGCCTCTATGTCCTGTCCTATGTCCTGTATCCAGTATCACCTAAGCTAGATCTGCATGCATTATCTGCATCAGACTTGCATCTCTCCGGTACAAGTCCGATCCCGCCAAGCTCTGTTTGCATAGACTGCAACTGCTTTTGCCTGCACCTTGCCAATACAAGTCCGGTGGTGCCAAGTTCACATGTGTTATTTGAACTGTTCTTTATAGCATATCTCCGGTGTTAACCAGTACTGCTAGTATACCTGCATTTTATGTCATAACTACTTACTACTCTGCACTATTGCATCCATCAATACTTTGCTCATACTCTGTCTATGTCACAATCCATCATTAAACCTACTAATTTCCAAACTACCTCTACTCGGTCTTTCTACACCCTGGGTTCCCACGACGGATCACAAGAAACCCAAAGCNAGACTGTGTTTCAGGAAATGTATCATTATTCTTGCAAGAACCTCATAACAGCAGCACTGACAGCACTGCATTACGATTAGGAAAATCCTATGTGGCTTGCTGCTGACGAAAACAGTGGATTAATTATTGCTTGGTGGCAGGGCTGGATTAACAATGGGACTGAGTTGAGAGACCCCAGAGCAAAGGATAACAATTGGTTTTTCTCTTCCTTAGCTGGTGCTTCTGACTTTTGGTTCCTCCGGAGTGTGCGCCATCTAGCAGCATCATAATCACACGGCAGTTGCGGCTCTCCTATTAATCAGCGACTGCAGGGTTCTTCAGTAAAAGGGCTGACTCTGGTGGAGCTAATGTGGATGCTCCGCTGCAGCAGCTCCCCCCATGATCAGCCATTGCGGTGTGGTAGACTGTAGGCATGCCACAGGATCTGGAGCTCAGCTGCTTGTGGGAGGTAAGTTTAAAACATAATTTTCCCCCTCTCCTGAGGCACCCGAAAAGGACCCTGACCTCTAGTATAATAAAAATAAAAAAAGTGCTAATGGGGAGCTGAAGCTTAATATAGCATGAACAGTAGTAAATATGCACAGAAGATGTAGGTGGGAGATGCTATGTATGGCCTTTATTGTATTGACAACACCTACACGTAATGACAACCTCCCCCATGCCACTGGCCATGCCTATTTTAATGGGCCTTTGATCATTTTCAGGCCTAGGCCCTGTTTGGTGGCATTGGTCTCATGGCAATATAACTGAGATCCTGCAGTCTGTCAATTGCCTCTGCCAAACATATTTAACCTGACAATCTTAACAAGAGACATTGATAACATAGGATTATTGTATTTATATTAAAAGGCTGCATTGGATTCATATTGAATAATGCAAAGTGATATAGGCTTATTAAGAAAAGTCAGATTGGACATCTTGCCATCCTGCCAGAATCCATTAAAATGAAGGTCAATAGTTTTATACTGTATAACAAAAAAGACAAATATAATTGTAAACCCCTAGCAGGGAGTTCAGATTTGTTATTGTACAAAGTAAAATTTCCTCTTTAAACAATGATTTCTTTCACTCATAGTTAATCTGAATGTTATCAGATATTACAGATTATTTCACGGTCGGACTGGGTCCTGAAAGCACATTCCAAATGCTTAAGAATATCTAAGGAATTCCAGCACCTATTGTACCTATAAATATGATACGTCTGATAAGAATTGACAGATACAACAGTAAATAATGATGTACATAATAGCAGAGCACTGAAACTGGAGATGTATTGAATTAACAGTTTTAATTTATGTTTATCCCTTTTGGATGAAAACATTGTTAGTTTAAGTGAACATAATGGAAAACATAATATTTCCTTATTGATTCTCTTGATTATGGACATATCTTCCAGTAAACTGCAAGCATTTAAGAGAACTCTGCGGTAAGGAGGCACTAGAAAATGTCACATACTGAGCATAACTAAGGTGTTAGCATTAAAATAGTAACCGTTTACAAAAACTTTCCTGTACAACTAGGTATATGACATTGTTTTCATGCTATCTATTATGTGAAATAATTTTAATGAACAAAAGATATGATGTGATCTTGAGAAATCAAAAATTTATCATTTTAAGGCTATTTCAGTCACTTAATGATACTTAGTATGTTCAAACACACTTGCTAATTATTCCATAATGGAAGACCTGCTAGAAGACTTATTTAAAGTAAATAATGATTGGTTTTTGGCTACACACAAGGGATCAGGGTAATTGAAATGTAGCTATTGTAATAAAAAAAAGGGCTAGCTAATGATGGAAATTCTGGAATTAGACCTCAAGTTAAAATTTTGTTCTGGAGCATCAGTAGTGTTACATACTAAACTAGACCAAGTAATCTGTGACTTACTGTAACCCTAACCACAACCCCATTTATTAATTAACTAGCTGAAAATGGTGGTTGTAACGTCACAGGCCACGCGCTCCATTCCTGTGGCTGCCCGACACCTACTTCCTTGGCATGGCCTCTACAGGGTAGGGGGGAAGGGGGAAATGACAAGACCGGACCCAGAGACTCCCTCAATCAACCAGTGGCCTCCAATATCCCCTCACTAGGGACAGCGGACCCCAACACACCAAACTACAAAGGTCCCCAAATCACTCCACCCCCAGGCAAGTCTTTCTTCTTACCTGAGGTTGCGGCTTTCTTCATGCCACCAGGCCTCTCTGGTCCTTCGTCTCTCCGTGCAGCTGGTGCCCCTGATCCTATTCCTGAATGACCAGAGAAGGGTGGTCCAGGCCTGGGCCAGACA
>JABWIB010001023.1:46471-57922 GCA_016617825.1 Platyplectrum ornatum
GGAATTTGCTGGGGAATTGAAAAGTGGGGAAGTTGCCCATAGCAACCAATCAGATTTGAGCTTACATTCTCCAGTATGTAAATTGAAACTGAGAGCTCGAATCTGATTGGTTGCTATGGGCTACTTCCCCACTTTTCAATTCCCCAGCAAATTCCCTGCTTAGTANATATACCCCAATATCTTAAAGTTTACAAACTTTAAACAATAGTTGATGTGGACCAATGTCAAGCACGATTTGCAAGGGGGTGCAGGCCAGGCCAAGTGACGACATCAGAGAGGAGGATCCTTCACTCATCACAGCGAATGGTTCCTTCACTCAGTCAATGGTAGTTAGATGGCCACTAGTAAAATGTCAGCACTGTACAAGCATTGCAACCATGTCGTGTGCCAGAAGACAGTGGCACAGCTAGGCACTGAATTTCTGCTGCAGTAAATATCATCAGCTTGAAACTGGTGGGACCCCAAGTTCATATCAACTTCAATCACTGAGCAGAGATTAGACTTAAGGAAACAAGGACAAAATTCAACATCAACTAAATATTATTAATAATAATAATAATAATAATAATAATAACAATACATGAATTAGAGGTTGTTAAAGCAGTAAGCTGAAGAATAACTGGGGTCTAGAGGCAAAGGATGGTTTGAGACACACAAGGAAGGATGGAGATCTACAAAAGGATACATGAGATATCATGAGTTACTATACTAGGTGACACCAACTCTAGTGACGCCACTGGTGATGAATCTGATGACAAGAGCATGGTAGATGCAAACCATGTCATGGGATCCTCCAGGTCAGGCGACCCAGCAGGCCTTTTTTTTCAAAAAGCTACTTACTGATGGTATTCGATGGTACTTTAACTCATGTCCCTACTTTCCATGAGTAACCTAGCTCCTTGCAACTTTGGTCATTAGCATAGTGAAGATACCACCCAAATTTGCACTGGGATCCTTCTCTCTGACATCATGTTGCAGTGCAGCAGCATGGTAAGGGAGGAGAATGCAGCAGATAACTGTGTATTAGAAGAGACGTCAAGGAGCAGAGAAAATAGAAGCAGAGGTTACAAATAAAATATGGCTTGCATTCGCTGCTGCAAAACTTACTATTCACTCAAAATTATTGGTTGTATTTCAAAATGCTCCTTGCAAAGAAATCCATTTTTATTAAATTATTAACTGGCAATTCATGTCAACAGCTCTGCTTCGTGCTCAGAAGTGTCCCTCCTATTGCCCTGCTCCGTGGTCCCCGGGGTTAGGAAATTCTGAGGGTTAGGCAGTAGAAAATGAAGGTTAGGCTGCATGTAGAGGAGGAGAGGGTTGGGGTTGTAATTTAAGTTTAGGGTTAGAGAGCCTGGAGGAAAGGTTTAGGGTTAGGCTGCGGTTAAAGGTAGTCACAGGAGTCATCCAACTCACCCTACTGGACAGGCTTCTTTTGGTGATGTTTTGTCCGTATATTCTGCTGATTTCCTTGCTTATATGCTTTTAGTCATGGGCCTAAATTTACTAAGCGGTGATACTGCAGGGAGATTGAAAAGTGGGGATGTTGCCCATAGCAACCAATCAGATTCAAGCTCTCAGTTTCATTTTACATAAATGTAAGATCGGATCTGATTGGTTGCAAGGAGTGACATCCTGTCTTTTCAATCTCCCTGCTTAGTAAATTTGGGCCCTGGTGTATGCTTCATAAGGAGTACAAGCAACTCCTTGCTTTTTTGTTACTTCAGTCTCCATACAAGCTAATACTGTATTCTCTACCCCATACTGAGAATCTCCTGAGAGTTACGTGACTTACAAACAACCAATTACATGTCGTGCTTTGTGAGAATTGCATAATGTGTTGGGTGTTCATCTCTAGCTGCCAAGTGAAATGTATACTGATTGTTTGTCAGACGTTTGGCCTAGGTGCTGCCTCACTTACATTATGTTGTACTACTGTTTTCCCAGCTTTATTATATATGTACATGCCAAACAAAAATTCCAGAATTCTGAAACAAATTGCTGACATCCTCTCTCACTTTCACTGTCAAACATATAAAAGAAAGGCTTTGTGCAAGTCCTTTTAGTTTTGTGCAGGCAACACTTGATTGCTATAATTGTAAAGAGACTTTATTATTGTATTAACCTCTAGTTTCCATTTCAAGAAAGCCGGTTATAGTTTGAAGATTCGTCATTGGAAATGGGAATGACAAAAGCTTGTGATATATTTAATACAATTAAATTTTTACCATTTTTATTAAAAGTTGTTTTTTTTTAATAAAAATTCTGGGCTCTTATACAACAACCACTGGGTGCTAGTCAATCTGATGGCATTATATAAAAACCTGTTAATAATAGGTTTATAAATAATAATAAATAAACTTCTTGGACCCACTTTCCCATTAATACCCATGTATTAAAGATAAGCCCTTAAAGGAGATGTGTCCAAATCATTTACTTACCTTTGCTGCCTTCCCTCTGTTACACGTTGTGCTGTAAATGACAGTGACAGGTTACACTGTAAGGAATCTGCAAATCCCAACTGAGAGGTGCTATGCTTTTAATGGTTGTACAGGTTTACTACTCTGCATCTAGGACCTGATTTATATTTTTTGGCGGCCGCATGCTGCGCATGGAGCGCAGGGAGAGGGACATGCTGTATGCCCCGCATCCCTGCACTCATTGAAAAAACGCAGAGGCTCCGGATGCTGTATCCGGAGCCTCTGCTACTATGTACTCGCAGCGTGCGCTGTGAGCATGAAAGCCGCCACTCGTGCCGGCTTTCATGAATGGAAAAAAATATATATATTATTTTTAAAAAAAACACAAAAACACTTTATTTAATATTGTAATTTTTTATAATTTTTATTTTTTTTAAAAAGCTTTTTTTTTTTTTTACAGTTAATAAGGCAGGTAATTGTCCATAGTACATTACCTGCCTCGGTCCCTCTGCGCTACGCCTGCACCATGTCCAGACCCTGCTAAAATCGCATATATAAATGAGAAAAGGGGCGTGGAACCCCCCTTTTCTCATTTCCATGTTGCGGAGTCGCAGAGGCAGTTGCGGAGTCGCAGAGGCTTTGCGCCTGACTCCGTGCCATTCAGAGCCGATCTGCGCATGCAGCCCCCTAGACTGAGGATCCTGTACAGCTCATTGGAAGACAGTCACTGTCAGCCAGGACTTCCAAAAAGGAAATCAACATGAGTGTCGGCACCTGGCAGTCCTGGGGACAGGTAATTTATACTTCCTCCCCTCACCCTCTTGGCACCTGTGATGGGGCTGCTCAGAAATGATGGTAGGCATATTTTAAACATTCTGTAGGTTCTACCTATTTCTATGATGATCAGAAATTACACTCATTGTTATGCAATCATTTTTGATCCATCATATTGTTTATTAAGCTTACCTGACATAATGTATGGATTGTAGTTACAGCCATCACTAAATTCCTTGCATTATTTATATCACACATATGACACTGGGTGCATTTCAGCTTTATCAGTTCTGAATTTAACCAATGGTAGTCAATTGTTATAGCACAAGCACTGATAATTGGCCCATTAAGTTAAATAATAACACAATTAGGCAAGAAGAACACACACAACAAAGAACATGAGTTCACCCTTCAAGAATCTTACAGCGAGAATAAAGATTCGTGTAAATTACCTTCTTTTCATTGATTTTAAATTATGTGTTCCATTGTGTTTCATTTTATCATTGTTTGGTTTTGGTCATTGGGCAACTTAATAGAATGGAATTTTTAAGCGGTTTAGCTTGAAAACAAACATGAATGGGGTTACGTGGTTTAACCCTTGCACGTGCTGCCGCTGCTGGCTTTACCCGCATGCCTTTCTTACACTAATCCAGCCTGCAGGTATTGCATATTATTCAGAGAAACCACAAACACCCGTTCACTAATCCTGTGCGATGTTGTGGGTGCTTCTTTCTAGCTATTGAACACAGAAGTGATCACTCTGTGTCCTAGTTCATTTATAGTATTTTGTGTACCTTTCTAGGACTGGATTCAGGGTTTTAGGCGGGTGGGGTGTGCTGCAGCAGGGTCCGGTCTATTCAGAGGTGCGTGTTAGAGCTGTACATGCACCTCTCAGAGAAAGGGAAGCCTTTTCGCTACTGCACTTGTACAGCCGCAGTCTCTGTACCTTCCTCCCATTTAAGTGGATTTGGTAATGCTTGGGTTTAAAAANTTTTTTTATCAATGACTGTGTGTAGTAGTGGTATACTGCAAATGCACACATTTTAAAACAATATATATTATATTTACCGAACATGAAAACATATTTATGAGTGCAGGTGTACTGCAGAAGCACAGGCAGCATTTACAGCGTGAATCCTTATATTTGACCTGCACAAATGGTAAATAGTTGGCTGGTGTGTTCAAGGTACATGCAAGGGGTATAAAATTTTTATTTTATTGCATTCAGAGAAAACACTTTGCTTTTACACAAAAAAACATAACGCATAGCATAATGCATGTTTAATTAGTACATTAAAATTCTAGTGCATAATCAAGAATTTGCTAAAAGTGGTATGGCCACAATAGACTTGCGACAGCATATACTGTATATCTTTCTATCATTCATCATTTGAACCCCAACAGGCAATATGTCTTAAATTTCATTTGTAATAATGACATTAAAGGACTGGATTCAGACCATGGAAAACATGCCATTTTCTGCAGCCTGGAATCAGAATCTGGGCACAGAATAGGCGCAATTAACATAGCTGTCAACAGGGGGTGGGGGGGGGTACTCAAAGTAAGGATGACTCCAGTCCTTACATACAATTCAAACTACTGCATCAAAATGTTGAAGTCTTAAGGTAGGTTTCCCTGTGCAGGTTGCCCCCTGTATGGGAGGAGTGGTCTCCCCCATAGGGCAGGGAATATGCTTCTGCAAACTCAAGCAAAACCAGTGTACAATTCCCAGAAGGCTGGTTTTGCTTAAGTCTGGATCTGGCCCTTTTAAAATAAGTTTCAAGACAGCAACAGAAATAGGTGTAATAGCTGTATATTTTAAGAAATGCTTTTCATATTGATTTAAAGCCCACATAGATGATTAAACTAGATACTTGCCAACATTAGCAACTATTAATCAGGCCTTCATTTCTGTTTTGCTTTGTGTATAGCCCAAGAATCAGTCTGTTAACATTTGTTATNTGAAGCAGGGGGCAACAGATAAGCCACCTGCTTTACATACTATATGGTGAGGGCTTAGCTTCAAGGCTTGTGAGTTTTCATTGGCGCAGGGGAGGCAGAACTCTTTCATTGCATTGTCACTAGGGTTGCCATCTTCCTCACCAAAAAATAACGGGCAGGGTAAAAAGGGGGTGTGGCTTGGGGNGGGGATAATTTCACAACCTTCTTCGGCCCAGCAGCCATATATATACATTGCTGTGTACTCAGGTGACAGGTACAGCGCTGTGTATATAGGTAACAGGATATGTACAGCGCTGTGCACACAGGTGACAGGTACAGCGCTGTGTATATAGGTAACAGGATAGGTACAATGCTGTGCACACAGGTGACAGGTACAGCACAAAATATATATAATATAATACAATGTAAAATATAATGTGACTCTGGCACTGTGTATTCACCAAGGGCAGCTGTAGCTGCATTAATTATAGTGGAACTTCACTATTGTTGGTACAAAAAAAATACCAGCACCGGCCTCCTGGCAAAATTACCGGGCAGGCCAGTAGTTTACCGGCCAGGTGGCAACCCTAATTGTCACTCAACGTATTGTAAGTAGAGGAGGCAGCTTTTTTTCCCCATACTTTATATACAGGGAGCTACTGTGTATGGGTCTGGCCTCCCCCTATATGTAGGGGTCNCTTTATGTGTAAGGAGAGACCACCCCATTCTGTCATCCAGCCCTGTTCATATAATATATATTCAAAGGGCTTAAAACTAAAACCTGTCATTTATAAAAATGATACCTGTCACCTTTCTCCCTGAGCAATGATGAATGATTTGTGGCTACTAGCTTCTCATTTAATATTAGGAAATTAATATAGTTTAGTAAATTCAATATTGTAAAAAATACTGTTATGCAGTACCTTAATGTACTTATTATTAGTAATTAGATACCACCGTTCAGCATGTACATTGCACCATGTTAGACAGCTTAGTGGGACACTAACCATTAGTGTTGAGCAAAGAAAGTGGAATTTGTGAGATGGTTGGTCCATATGGCTGGTAGAGAGTTAATCAGCATCTAATCAGCAGGCAGCATGAGCCAGGCCGCTAGTAACAGAGGAGCAGATCAGTTAACAGCAGGGAAGAGGATAAACCTAGGCTCAAATACTGTCAGGAATGTAGCAGGAAATGATTTCTGCAAATATGCTGCAAGGCATATGTTAAACAAACACATAATCACTGGTGGGACATAGAAAGCAGCAGACTGGTTAAACTTGAACTAACGTGTATGCCATTGGTAAACAAACAGATAAATAAATGAACAAACACGTAATTTAGTGGTCAGCCTCTTATGTCCAAATGTGCTGACAGCCTCACTCACATGAAGCATGTTTATTATTCAGCTACAAAGTCATCCTTCCTTTCCCATAGCCCCTGAGTGACATGTTTTAAGTTTGCTGTTTTGATATATAAGACAGCTATATGGATTTTTTTAAACTCTGCTGCCGATATTGCAACATATCGAGAAGACTCCTTTCTCAAGAGGGGAGACTCCTACTCAGGGGGATTTGACTCTATTTAAAAAATGTTGCCAGTTAAACTAGAGCCATAGCAAATTTTACTATATTTCAAAACAATCACAAGGTGCGTCAAGAAGAATCAAGATGAAATACTTTCCATCTCGATTCTTAATAAATTTACCCCTTAGGGCCTGTTTCAATCCCACGTGCCAAAAATATTTTCTAATTTGCATAGGAAATAATGCTTTCGACACCTTTGTGTCTGTTATTTTGGTCTTCACCCAAGAAAAAATCACAATCCCAACTTAATTATGGTGTGATTAAAAAAAACAACAAAAACAGATGTGGCCGCATTGAAATAGACCAAAAAATGGTATTATTGTGTCTAATGTCCACTACAGAGGTCAAATAACAACTTTGCCTACCACATCTCTTCACCCTTATCTCTCTTAACCTTCCAAACTCTTTCACCCTCTGACATGCTCACATGTCTTTTTACCACCATTTTGCACATAATTCACTATTGTTGTCTTGTCCCCACCGCCTTCTATCTTCTTCCTTGGCCCTATTTTTTTGCATGGATGTCTTCTATATTATGTTCTTCTCTGCCATTGAGGTCATCCGTCTAGAATCTAGCATCTATACAATATCCACATTCTCCATGCCTGCTGATCTTCTTCAGCTTCTCACTGGTTTGAGCTGCAGAAACTTACCTCCATCTGCAGGTAAGTCAGAGATCTTCATAGGTGCTGAATACTTCCGCTCACTGCTATATTGCTATATATAAGTAATGGTCATGTGAAATCAGAACTAGTTTAAAGGGGGTCAGTTTAGATTTTCTCTTACCACATAATGAATGCAAGGTAGAATAACAGCAAAAATAATAATGCATTATATAAAAATAAAATAATATATAAACACAGATAGGAAGCAATAGGGTCTTTCTTCTAACAGTATAAGATTGCTATAATCCAACAGTCTTTATTCTTACATCTGAATGAGACTCTGCATTACACTTGGTTTCATTTACTAAGCACAAAACAGGTAATACACAATATGTAATCCTCTCTTGTCATGTAAAAAATGGCTATTTTGGGCACATTGGTTTAAAGAGTAATGTATGAATGAAAACATGTATATGCTAGCCAATAGGAACAATAAAGAGTGTTCTAACTTCCCTTTTGTAATCCTGCTACCCCCACATATGCCCCCTCTGCTACACCCACACATATTCCCTGTGTCTACATGCTACACCCACACATGCCACCTGTGTCCACATACTACCCCTACACATGCTACCTCTGATCACATTCTACACCCACACATGCCCTATCTGCTTATATGCTACACCCACACATGCCCCCTGTGTCTACATGCTACACCCACACATGTCCCCTGTGTCTACATGCTACACCCACACATGCCACCTCTGATAATGCACTACACCCACACATGCCCTATCTGCTTACATGCTACACCCACACATGCCCCCTGTGTCTACACAGTGTCTTAACACAACAGGTCAAGAACTATGCATGTGTTGTGGCTGTGGCTAATATTTATTTGGGGGGGAAAGGGGGGTGTTTCCAATATTTCCACCCCTCAGGGTGTCCACTAGAGCACCACGAAGATGACCATGGTATTGCAGTTTGGTATGAATGTGTGTTATTCCACCCATGATTATTACATACAATAATGCTTTCAGTTGACGGAATACAATAATATCACTAGTCCATATGATTTGACCTCATTTTGCTGGATCACTCCTTTTCCTCTCTCTAGTTCAAACAAAATAATCCCCTCCATACACTGAGATAATCCCTTGCTTCCATAACCTCTATACATGCATGTCCTCTGTGTCTTCTCCCCAGAACTGATTGCCCCTGCCACAGGAGAGAGTGATATAAAATGGGACCAGGTCCAGACTCCAGTACATTCACTGTAGATGATTAATCATGACCAAGCAATCCTTCATCATGGATGTGTGAGGGGGTACCCTCCCTACGCATGCACAGCACTTCCGAACCCAGAACTCTACCATAACATTTACGCACTCACCCCACATAAAATGTGTTTTTTATAGAAAGGTTCAATGTCTCCACCTGCTGATGTAGTTTGTGTGTTTGTATCTTTTCCAACAGGATTGTTTCTGACAAGATGATGGTGACCAAAGAGCTACAATGACACAAGAAGATTTAATGAGATCTCCACAACCAAAGATGAATCGAATCCTTGCCACCAAAATGTAGTATTTTCCACCTATCCCCAGCTCTTACCCTAACCATCACCCTAACCCCCCTCCTTCCAGCCTAACCTTAACCTCCCCTATTTATGAACCTTGCCCTTATGCAGGCTATGATGCTCCTTCTATTAATTGTTCCTAATACTAACATCCAGTGATACTTCTGTTCTTCCTCTGTCCCATTTTATTATTATTATTGTTATTAACGTTATTTATAAGGCGCCACATAGTTTCCGTATCGCCATACAATAACAAACATGATATCATATATAGCATGGGGTATAATGCCATAGCACACAGTAGCATAAATGGAAAACATACATAGTGTAAGTAAGAACTTAGAGGGTCGAGAAGTGTATAATATATTACACTGAAGAAAGAAAGGAGGGAGGAGATGGGGCAAGTTGAGGTAGATAACAGGAGGGTGGAGGTCTCTGCTCGTGAGAGCTTACATGTTAAGGACGCTAGAGAGGACATTGGGAAGAAAGGGAGAGGGTAGAGTGACTAGGTAGAGGAGGGGTAGATTGGGGTTAGCTGTTCCAGTGGAGGGGAGTGAAGTCATAGATGTGTGCATGAGAGGTGGTGATAAGTTAGGAAGTGAGCAGTGTAGCAAAGCGGATGAGATGGTGTGTGAATGGAGATGAGCGAGGAGAGGTAGGGAGCAGTGGAAGAGGAGAGAGTTTTGTAGGTGGTGGTGAGGAGTTTGAAGATAATTCTGAAGGGTATTGGAAGCCAGTGTAGAGACTGACAGAGCGGGGAAGTGGCGCGACAGTCAGGAAGATGAGTCTAGCTGATACATTAAGTAAGGATTGTAAGGGAGATAGGCAAGTTGATGGGAGGCCACAGAGAAGGATGTTACAGTAGTCTAGATGTGAGATGACAAGAGAGTAAATGAGCATCTTGGTAGCTTCAGTGGAGAGGAAGGGATGGATACAGGCGATGTTGCAGAGGTGAAAGTTGCAGGATTGTGAGAGAAGGCGTGGATGTGGGGGGTAAAGTAGAGTGAGGTGTCGATGATGACACCTAGGCATCGGGCATGGGTGGTGTAGGTGATGGTTGGTCTTGTTAATGGTGATGGAGATGGAAGGTCGCGATTTGATTCGGGGAAGAGGAATGTCAGATATCTAGCGTAACCACCGTTGTTGGGTAATTTGTGGAATTATGGCAGCTATTGCATTGTACAAGCTTCAAAATGGTTAATTTGGACATGTATAAATTGCTACCCCTTCTAAAAGAGTTTGTATTAACTATAATAGTGTTGTCATGATTGAGGAAACAACCCTCCACAACCCACCGTGCATTCCTGCAGTACACGCTGTAGGTGGTCCCTCCTCGTTGTCATAAAGGATTCCAGCACGGCAGAAACCAGGATCGATCATAGTGCGCTCTGACATGTAAACTCCATGCTGATGGAGTCCTTATGCTTTCTTCATGCTGTTTTATGGGAGTGTGGTTCTGGTCCATTGTCCGATTCTAATCAATGCAGCTGAGAATGCCTGGGTAGCATGACAACTGCTGTACCCCCCCCCCTCCTTCCCCCAACCCACACACATATACACACACATTCCAATGCATCTTCCTGCTAGTAGGACAATATAATGACTCTATTGCCAAACCACAATGATCTGATGATCATACAGTCTACTTTTTAAATAAGGTCAACTAAAGGCAACCTGGTGATTCTCCTTTTCCTCCTTGACCTTATAACAAGTAATTAAAAACAATTGTAAATTGATATTGTTCTATTGCACTACAGGCATAAAAAAGTGCTTACAGTAAAACTTGCACAGAAATTGTATTGGGGTGCTTGAGTGTAAAATGAGATTAGGTTCTGACGATGGCTATGTATACCTATTTATCTTTACCTTTAAAACTATTTCTATACATATTATTTGAGCGATAATAATCTTAAATATTCTAGCTATCAAATTCAGAAGGGAGGCTGCTCTGCTCATGTTACAGAAAGGTGTTTCATTGTTTATGTAAGCAGACTTAGAGAGCAATAGTCACATTAGAGCACAAAAGCAATGCCCACTGTTCATCAAGAGTTTCATGTCATTGAGAAATGTATTGTTCGTCTCAGCTGTAGTTTCATTCTAGGAACTGGCTTTATTAACACTTTCCTCATCATATTAGCAGTGCATCAAAATAACTGCATATTAGTCCAGTACTATTTTCTAATGAAGGTGAACATAGATTTGTTAGTTTAAACATTTTACTGATTATTACTAATTATTATTTTATATTATACTATATATTATAAATAATACAAAGAGAGAGAGAAGAGAGAATTAGTTGACAAATACTGTTCTTTGTCATTTAGTGGCATGATTTATCAGCATCTATACTTTTCACTAATCAAAAGCCTGTATCACAACCCGCGGCAGACGCTGCACTTACCTGTGCTCTGGTCCCCTGAGAACTGCCATCTCCCGGTGTGCTGCGGCTGCGGTCCGTCGGGGGCTGTCACTGAAACAGTGACAGCCCTGCATCTACTTACCAGTCTTGCTGCAGCGTTTGCTCACATGGAATTCTGGCAGCAAACCAGCAG
>JABWIB010001023.1:66027-78604 GCA_016617825.1 Platyplectrum ornatum
AGTATATATATATATTATAATCATTTTAAATGTCATATCTGAACTGCCCTTGTCACAAATGAGTTTAGATCAGATTAGTCAGTATTATTTTGCACTTTTACTGTACCAGGTTGCTGAGATATTGCAACAGTTACAGGGATAAATGCTTCTACAATACATAGTTTTGATTATAGAAATTGTCTGTAGCAATATTTCTTTTTTATTGACCTGTGTTGTTTTAACCTTTTAAAAAAATTTATACCAAATTGCTGCTAGGTAGATAGTGAGTGAATTATTACACACTGAATAGACCTATTATCAATTATATTGCAAAGTGCCAAATTATTATAAATATGAAACATAGAGCGATAGATTGTTATAAATAGGGAATAAGACTGAGCCGTCTGCTGTACCCTTTATTTTTATTATATTTGTATTCTTAATACACTGATTTTTTTCATTCTGTACCCATATATTTATAATTGAAGGCTACTTGTACCGAGAGGATATCTCTTCACTTGCTGTATGTGTGTGTTCATACAAAGTGTGCATTCCACTTAGTTTGCTTTGGATTTTAACAGGGAAGAAATTGTCCCTGGGTTCACTAAGTATCTGTGAAACCAGTACTTGATGTGCTATAGATGTAGACGCTTTTTCTCGTCGTTGCTGTCCATTAAATTGTCCATAATGTCAAACTGTTACTACTTAAAAAAATAAAAATAAAACCTCTGGTTTAAAAATAAATAAATAGATAAATAAATAAAGATTTCAGATTATCTCCATACAATTCCTGAGTATTTGATGACTTTACTGGGCCTAATTGAAATATAATAAAGCCAAACTATATCCGAATATAGAAAACATCCTGTTCATACTGCGCACACACAGATCTGGAACTTAATGCTGATGGTAAAGAAAATGTGGAAAAACTATGTACCCTTGAAAAAAATGTTATATCTGGATCAGGGCTAAATAATTTTACTGTGTCTAGAAATTATTCTGTTTATTATTACTTTTTGTAGTTAATTCTGCAAAGTTTTGTAAAATCATTAGCAACTTTTTTTTGGAACATTGAATGCAACACAAGCTGTATATAAATGCCCATCATGAGCAGGAGCTGAGAGGAGGATTTTTCAGTGAACTGTGTCTGATGTCTCCCATGGGCCTGTATTACTATGCTTTTAAAGCTTACTAAACTAAATAGCATTAGTGTTACATCCCTGTTGAGTAGTATATTATAATAAGTGACAGAATGTCATCTATACCAATTCTTGAAGTGAGTATTTATAAGTGGCATTAGCGTGGAGTAGGAGGTCACAAATCATGGGGCTTATACAAGGGGGTGGAGGGTAGGTGGAAAAAAAGTACTGATATACTGGTGTATATCGGTCCACTTTCTGGTGGGCTGTCATTTTCAAGTATGCTTTCTGTGGGGCTGCTCCAATGTGTGCATAAATTATGGGTGGTTTGCATACGATCCAAAGATTTCTCCTGGATGCCTAAGTAAGTCCAGCACATAGCGTTTAGACACAACTTGGAGCTGAGAAGGGAGAGGGGTGATATGATAGTAGCATTCAAATATAGAGATATAGTCAGCAGGTGGAGGAAGGGCATTTTTTCAAAGAAAGAGGCGTAGTACAACACAAGAGCATGCTTATAAACTGGAGGGTGGTAGGTTCACGGGGAAATGTGTGAAAGAATAACTTCACTGAAAGGGAAGTGGATAAGTGGAACAGCCTCCCATCAGAAGTGGTAGAGGCTAATACTACAGAACAGTGTAAGCATGCTTGGGATAAATATAAGGGTATTCTGAGTCTCAAACAAAATAGAGAATAAAATAATGACATTATAGTTTTAAATACACAATGGGGCAGACTGGATGGGCCATGTGGCTCTTATCTGCTGTCACTTTCTATGTTTCTGTATTTCAAAGCAGGCAAGCCCAATACGTGGCCCTAAACAGGCACAACTGCAGTGCAGTACACTGTAATACAAAGTAAATTGAGGTAATAAATAGTATTTAATTCTCTTATATTATTTTCTGTTTTCATATTGCAACTTGTAAATGTTCATAACATCACTTCTAAATTTCCATACATCTACAATTTACACTTCCATCACTGGTTTATACTATTAAATTCTAACACAAAATTCTGCAGTAGGTTGCGGAGGATCAGACCTCAGGACAGACATGACTTGAGCCTAGTC
Organism: Platyplectrum ornatum; assembly: GCA_016617825.1. Lineage (NCBI taxonomy): Eukaryota > Metazoa > Chordata > Amphibia > Anura > Limnodynastidae > Platyplectrum > Platyplectrum ornatum. The sequence goes on from JABWIB010001023.1 coordinate 68,215, forward strand.
TAGTGCAAATGTTTTGATGCACCTGTTTGGACACGTATTTACCATGCATTGATATGTTGCTTCACCACTTTACTCCCACAACATGCATTTCAGAATGCGGGTGGACACAAAATGCATTTAGGTCTGAATCAAGTTCAATTTCATGCACATAATTATTGAGCATACGCTGTGCTAATGTGTGACGAGATATATATTAAGATATGCTATGCTGGCGCACACTCACCTCTAATTTTTTTGTATATTTTTCTAGTATAGTTTTATAAGTATAGTTTAATTTTATAGCAGAATGTAATATACAGTGAAGAGATTAAAGATTAAAGAAATATCACTGAGCTTTCATTAAATCATGTAGATAATAATCACAATATAGACCAAATCCTGCTCTGCCTGCAAATGTCTGTTTGCACATNGAGCAGTGAGCATGTGCTGGAGAGGCAAGTGAACTTCTCTCATTCGATAAAGGCAGCTTACGCTGCTAGACCTCTGTCTTAAAGTTATTTGTGCTGAGCAGCAGTCTGTGCAATCGCACAAATCAGGAAAAACTCATTTCATTAATTTAAACAACCCCTTACCTCCACCCACCTAGCGTAATATACAGTAGATGGCCAGGTGCACAGGTCCAGCCCAAGGGACCAATCCCATGTATTCCGTATGGAAGGGTATCCATGTGGGTGTGTGCGAAAGTCAGTTACCGCACTTAATCTGGTCCAACATTATTCATGTATAATATAGTCTTATAGTTATTCTGGTTATCAATCTTTCATAATTCATTTTTAACTGTCTGCACTTAGGCTGCAGTGGGACAAAAACATAATCAGGGAATCCATATTGTAAATCCAATTTCCAGAGCTTGAGTTTACATTGTTAGCTGATGCTTTACCTGGCTGGATAAGGAATGTCTCTTTCATCTTGAATCTTCTCAGAGGAGGCATAACTGCATCAGTGATTTCCACAGACAGGATGAATGATGTGCATGCAATTAAACCTTTGTGCTGAGAAAAATATATTTGTGTATTGAAAGGAATATCCAGCAAGTTACGTATTAGTATTATTGAAGCAGAGAGAAAAACATTTCTTCCAGGAAACAATAATGAAATGCATCACTGGAAAGGATATTGTTGGGTCACGTTTCATCAAAAAATGTATTTCTCTGCTTATTTTGCGGAAACTGTTTCATTCTGTTAATTACTTTGTTGCATCTGACATTGTTTTCTATGGGAAATACATTAATACTATGTGAAATACAATAATTATTAACAGCTTTTGGTGTTTTCTTCTTGGGAAATGGTCACAATCTAGAACGTATCCTTATCTATTGCAGTGTTAAATGAGGCCATATTCTGTATATTTGTTTCTATTTGTAGCATTTGTATTATTTAGTTTTCTATTTTATTTAAATATATTAATTTAGCCATATTGTCCTGAATTGTAATATAAAGAAAAAGAAAAATATAACTAGTTCGCAATCACTGCACCATAGATGAACAACGTTTTCTAGTTACTTCCATTTACCCAACATTCAAATGGGTAAGTTGGTTGGTATTTCGACAGGGTTGTCACCGGGAATAGAACCACAGTGCAGGAGCCTAACCTTCCCCTTCCACTTCTCTAACCCTCCCCTATCCACCCCCCTCCACTACTCTAATCCTTCCTTACTCGAACTTAACCCTAACCTTTCCCTTACACTAACCTAATCCTCCCCTTTACACTATCTTAACCATAACAGTCTCCTCCCTGCAGCCTAACCCCAACCCTCCAATCCCCTCTGCCTAACCCTGACCTTCCCCTCCCCACTGCCTAACCTCAACACTTCATTCTCATTACCAGTTTATGTCTTAAATGGGACTGTTGCACTGGTATCTGCAATCCAAAATGTGTGGGGGAATAACTTGTGTGGTTTGTTGTCATATGCTATTACAGAATTCTCAATTTGTTCTTATATTTGATGGGGCTATTTTGCAGGTGTATATTTATCACTTTGATCAATAAATTGATGTGGATTCTACATTGTTCCAGTGTCAAATTGTATGTTTGTTTATATTGATATTGATTCTGCAACATTGCTAATACGTTTTACTAAGCGCTTTAGTGAGAAGTGGTTCCTATGGTTTACTGTTTATTTGCACAAATTTGGTTTACCACTGAATATTGAAGAAATTATTGGACTATCACACTCTGCGCCACTTCACTGCCTATTTCTATTCTCTTGAATTAGATCACAATATAATTCACTTGCCCAAGGCACTTGCTGTAGGTGAGTTCATGCAACAAGTTTAGGGTCTCACCTACAGGAGGTGCCTTGACACTGAGCAGGTGATGTTAACCCAATATAGCTATATTGTGAACTAAGCCTCCTATTTATGTATGTGCTGTAACATAGTGCTAAATATATTGTTTAGTTTAGCTCCTGATTTTTTCTGATACTTAGGTTTCTGGACACGAGAGGGGAGACCCCTTTCTTCCATCAGAATTAAAGACCTGTACAGAGGTGTCACAACATCCTCACTTCCCAACAACATGGTAGAACAACGTATAGCTTTCATGCCAACAGATTTAAATTTTAATAAATATCAACCAATGATATAGCTGTCGCTATAGCGACTATATCTGCCTCCTGGTTGATGCCCTAAGAATCCTATAAGATTGCATTGATTTTATTAAAACAGTAATTGTCATTTCTTGTTATATACTAGCCATATATAAGAACTTTTCTAATAGCAGATTGCTAATATCAAAAAGATTAGAAGAACATAAATCACTGTCAGGGACTTTATATGTGAATAACAACATCAACCATTCTAATAGAATACCACATGCTATTTACTGTATATATGTAAGCCACAAGGCACAATGTAAAGTTCCCTGCAAGCACATGTCTTGATGTAGAGGTGCACAGGCTTGGCATGTTTTCCAACAAGGCAGACCAGCACCGACTGTCCCTTTAATTAATTCTATTCTAAACATTATACATCTACTGATCCCATCAGAAGGGCCCCTATCCTTTCCTCGAGAGGGCTCTCTAATTCCCTTTGTGGTAAATGGGTTCATAAAGAAGACATCTGTGCTCTAAGTCACAGTGTGCAATTTCAGGTATACCATGTGTCGTACCTTTACCTAACACCTCATTTTTGACCAGCGAGGCCAATTAAAGAAGGAGCATGAGAAGAGTCAATTGAGTGGCTCGTGCTGGTCATAACCACAAGGACTTAAAGGCTATAAATCTCTGTTATTACCAATCTGTTCTTGTCAGCAGCATGCTGCTATGAAACAATGAGAATAGATTGTGATCAATCAGGCCTCCCCAAGGCTTGTCAGTGGGACCTTAAGCCACACCTTCATCCTAAAACTTTACCCTTCAAACATCACCTACCCTGATCCCATCTAACAAGTTGTCTGCTGAGCCTAGTTCACAAGCTGAACCATATGTTCACAATTAGTTAACTTCGTGTTTGTCACTAGGGGCATAACTGAATGTATGCCATCCCCAAGGGGTGTTAAAGACCCAATAAGGTGCCACTAGCAAGTTCCAGCCCCTCCCAATCAGAAGCAGAAGAGGCATATTTAATTCCAGCTGTGAATTAACTTTATCCTCAATTTAAAAAGCCAGCATGAAATCAAAGGAACCTCTGAAATAGAGAGAGGAGATCACAGGTCAGCTAAAAATCTGCTCAATGAAAACTCTACTGGCTAACCCCATTTAACCAACCGCTTGGGCCAAGGCAGGTGGCTGCTGGCTTTATTATTCTTGGCTTAAATGCCCCTTTAATTTCTCACTGAGGGGTTTAGAAGCATTATCTGTCTCATCACTGTGTGAGGCAAAGCTTTAAGTAATGATACTAATGAAAACTAATGCTATACTCTTCTGAATATGCTGACACGAAGAAATCATCCAAAGGTAAATTGCCACTGACTTGTATTGAATTCAGTTATTCATATTTTTATTTATCAGAATTATATTCGCACTATATAAAACATCTAAGCTCATTTACAATTGCATAGAATTATTAGTAATATACTAATGTATTCATAGTATTTAAAATGGTACAATATGGAAAAATCGGTGTGCAGAGGATTTTACGCTAAATAATTAAAAACATAAACTCAGCAACCCATATATAATACAACCCATACATAATGCATATATTATGTCAACAGATTAAAAGTAGATAACATTGTACTTTCTGACAGTTACATTTCAGTATGTTTATAATTATAATCATATATTATATACTTTATGTATAATATACTATATTTATAGTATATTTTATGATTAAACAAAACAAATGTATTACTGGCTTTATGTTGTTTTACGATCAAATAAAACTAAATCGTTTTGTTTGAAATGTGGTTCTTCCTGGACCTTTATTGCCAGATGGGGATGTTTGTCAACTTTTTATTTATTTAATCTATTTATTTATTACATAAGTATTTTACATATATTATAAGTATTATATATATATATATATATATATATATATATATATACTTTTAATATATAATATAAAAAAATATTTTGAAAATATATTGATTTTATAAAAATATAAAAAATATATTGTCTTATGGGAAATGAGGTCTGGAAATCCGTATGGAAGAGGGGACCTACCCTGTCACTTGACGCTGCAAGTGCAAAAACACTGCCCCCCTTGCGGAGATTAGGCATGCTGATTAGGTAAACCGCTCCCCTCACACAAATTGCCTATCGTATGGAACTAAGATCTGTAGAATAGGAAATCCTCTGTACTATATCTGGAGGGGGCATACGCAGGTCAAACAAATTGACTGTAATGCGGAATTCTGGATCTGATCTATGGGGCTGATCCAGCATTTGAGAGTAAGAGTGATAACAGATGCAAATGTTGCCTTGTGATAAACCATATTGAACTTCAGAGGAAGGAAAATTAAACCTGCGAAAATGGGTTAGGAGGTAAAGATTTCTAGCTGTACTTTTAAAGCCTGAATCATCCCTTAGGAGGCATTGCCAGTTTAAAAAGAGAATCGTTTAAAACCTGCCAAGATCCTTACATAATCCTCTCGCCCCCTTTTGCCTTGTAAAATGTAAAGACCAACATACCGAGACAGAATAGGCGGCATATGGGACAGCCACTCAAAATCAGGACTGTCCTACTGTAATCAGGACAGTTAGGAGGCAGAAGATAGTGATGTTATTTCTCCCAAAGTCTAGTTCAGTTCCAAGCTATACATTTTTTTTATTTTTTTTTGGTCCATAAAAACAAGTGTTATTTTAATTAACATTGACAGAGATTTATATAAACAGTCCTGCTTTTGTTCCCATCATGCCCCCCAGTCCTGCTTTTATACCCATCATGCTTCTAGTCCTGGGAATTTCACTAGGGCTTATTTTCGGGGTAGGGTTTATTTTCCTTAAAATGGCTTGTTTTGGATGGTTTTACAAAAATTAGGGTATGGCTTATTTTTGGGGCAGGTCTTATTATCAGGGAAACACGGTATGTGGTTGTATTTTGTACTAATTATAGCTGGGATTGCACCCCATTGGTCTGTGAAACTTGTCTTTTTTGTTATAATTCTCCTCTTTACCAAAGTTTGAAAATTGGGACATCGGTGCACATTTTATGGAGTGATATTCCTGTTTTTTGTTTAATAGTTGCTATTAACATTTATGTAACATGTAACCATCACATAACCTTTAAAATTTGTACACAGAAGCAATTTCTGAAAATATTGTTTCAAACAATGTGTTTTTCTTTAGAGTATATTTACCCCTTCTGACTGATATTACATATTCTCTGGATCTTATATATATTGTCAAACTGCAAATGAGTTGTAGTATCTTGTGGCTACTGTATGCCAACACAGAAAGCACCAGCCTTCCAATGAAGTGCTCAATCAGTCCTAACTGCTGTGTTCAACAAAAGGTTAAGCTATGATAAACATTATTGCATTATTACTACCACTGCACTATTTCATATATTTTAAAATGAAAATGTATGAAAACATGTTAAAAAAGCAAATATAAAACCCTATGATGTGATTCTTACTGCTCAAGATGCCAATAAACTTAATTGTCTCAACTAGTAAAAATGTGGATTGCAAATGCGCCACAAAACTCTGCTCCACTCTCACTAACTGTAATGGTGCAATCCTCATGTGGTCACTTACTCTATATGCCCAAAGCCATACTGGCACAGTCTCATGACTACTATAGAAAACTCTACAATGTGTGAATAATAATTCAGACCTAATAGCTGAATTCTGTGCTAAATCTAAGCTCCCCTACCTAAACATCAAATAAAACACGGGTCCAGATGGGTTCTCCATGGATGCCATCCACCCCCTCTCTCGACTCCTCACCTTTTCAAAGCACCCATGGTGGTGTTTTCCTGGCCAATAGAGTCTCTCTGTCATTCCAAAGCTGCTCAAGCTATTGTTTTATCTCTCTCCTTAATAACAACATGAACCTGTATACTAAGAGCCTAGCTACTAGAATGGACACATTCTCCTGTCCTCTTATGACCAGAGAGGGATAATACCTAATTTGCTATTAATTTGATCCACACAGGCAGGATAAGCGGAGACCTCACTGTAGTGTTATGTAGTGAGAGTTAATGGCTTTTGTCCTCCTGAGGTTTGGTTTAAATGGTTCCTTTCTGGAGATGGTATGACCTTTACACCAACATACAGCAAAAGCTTTAATCAATGGCATCCACACCACTTCGATGCCTATAGTCAATGGTCCTCACCAGGGCTGTCCTCCCATCTTATACATTAAGTTAACCATGGTTGACACATTTTCAACTTCTGTAGACTTATGATGCTTTATTACGGTACAAAATTAACTTTAATATATCAGATGTACTGCTCCTGATCTTCTCTGCACAGGATAAACATCATCTCACTTCCACTTTTCATTTCAAATAGCTGGGCTCAAAGATTACATATTGATGCATTAACCTTGCTGTACCCGTTGTGAAGCTAGTTATCTGGTCCTCCTGACTGGTGAAGCAATCTCCCTATTGTGTGGGTTGGTAGGATCATTGTGATCTCTATACTTGGTTTATCATAAATATGCAAATTTACCAAAATTAGTTTCACTTCTATCAAACCCGATTGTATATGCCTTCTCATTGTAGCTAAAACTTAAATTTGTTTTAAAATTAAAAAGAATACGAAAAAGTCTACTACTTTTTGATTTGATGTTCCCTTTGGCCTCCCCCCACTGCTGGAGTCGATGCCAGGGGCACTGTCTTTACTATTGGCACCTTTTTAAGATGTGGTTAATGAACTCCAGAGGACTCTTATTAGTGATGGATAGTCTTTTAAATGAACAAGTTCATTTAGTTCATGGACCCAGCTAAGAGTTCATTTTGAAGTAATTGAAGCAGGAGAAAGTAAGTCACTACACAAAAGTCAGCAGAGTCAGCAACTTCTCCTGCACAGTCTCTTACTGCCACTTGTAGTTTACTTAATAGGTTTATACCTCTAGAGGTGGCACTGCTCAGCAGTTCAATAACCAACAAAATCAGAATGAACTAGAAAAGCAGAATGAACTAGAAGAGCAGAATGAACTAGAACATCAAGATGAAAAAGGTGAGCAGAATGAACATAATGAATGAAGTAATATTTTTATGAACTAGATCAGAATGAACTAATCACATAAATGAACTATATTTCCCATCACTAACTCTCATCCCTGCTTCGGGACATTTCTCTAGTGACATGTGATCATGGTAGTCCTGCAAAATGTAGGACCATGTTTCAGCAGCAGTTTAATGGCTCATAGTCAAAGCCTAGTAAAAGTCTAGCACTCCCACTTTGACCTTCTTGATTTCCTATTCATGGTATGTGGCAGGCTTTGAAATGCTGACATGCCACCTTTCAGGGGCGTGCTGGCACGGGTGCCAGGGTGCCAAATGGCACCTGGGCTGGCCGCACCATTGGTGGTTCAGGGCCGCACATGGCGATCTACTGATATATATATATATATATATATATATATATATATTTATTTATTTATTTATTTATTTATTTATTTTTTGGGCCACTGCGATCGGCTTGGCCCCCCCAGGACAAAATTTGCCAGCCTGCCCCTGCCACCTTTATACAACTTTGTGTACTAGGTTAGGTCCACCAGTCTAGTCTTACCCTTTACCACCTCCCCTCTAGCTAAGAGGAATGTAAACCTCACTCCCCTTCTATTCTCAGAAGTGTCTCATTGCTTTAATATTATAGAAATATTAAAAATGTTATAATTGCTCAATATATTAAGTAAAAGCACTTTTTAAAGGGTGTAATATTTCCTTTAGATATTGTTGAATATGTGGCATGAATTTATTAGCACATGACTACAATCAATGGTTTACATTAGCACAATATACCTTAGTGGATATATGTCAGTAATAGAATTTGGGGGGTATGGATCAGGGCTCGAAGTGAGGGTGTATACGGGGGTATGCCATACCGGCACTTCTCTCACTGATGTAATTGAAAAACAAAAAATCTCCATTGACTTCTATTATATTCTATGTTTCCATACCCCCACTTCTAAATTTCTACTTCGACCACTGGTATGGATAAGATATTGAAGCTCTCTCCAATTTGTGCATTACTATTCGTGTATATGGCTTCCTGGACACCCGGCACTGGCACAGCACAAGCAGCCTTTCTCCTATCCAGCATTCTCATGGTACCTAGTATGCTTCATTTGCACCACTTACATTACATGGTTATGTGAACTCTACTCATTCTGTTACTTCCAAATTCATAATAAACCTAGAAATGTATTAAGTTAGCAATCCTACAATGAGTTAAGTGCTGGAATGCGGCAGAGATGAAGTAGGATCCAGCAGTGGGATTGTTTGTGCTGTAATTCTACTCATCTCTCTAACAGTCAGGTCACAAGTGACTGCAGCTTACCATAACCACACCTTAAAAGTAAATGAGAACGAGTTTTGCCAAGTCTAACAAAATTCATTGTTTGGCAGCCGAACGTGGGCATTTCTAAAAATAACAATGTATGACAAACAGTTTATTAATGATCCCTCTAGCTTACAATAACTGCACAATGAATGTAACCTGGACAGCCTGTACAAACTTATTATGTATTAAAATGGACCTGTCACCAAGATAGGAAAGTTTATTTGATTTCTCAATTAACAGCACTAATAAATATATAATATCCTGAAACTTATCTGTCTCATGACATGTTTTGTAGAGTTTACTCCAAATATTGCACTTGTGGTGACAGTCTTTTATTGAATGTGTAAATACCGATGCTATGTAAGCAGGTAAAGAGATGCACTTTGTGACTCAGTCATAACATACAAGCATATGACCAGAAGAACTTATGAACCTACTAGTATAAAGTTACAAGTGAGCTAACCATGTTGAGGATATAAAGCATAAAAGGAGTAGGTCTGGGTTAGGTTTAGGATTAGGCTGAAGGGAAGGAAGGTTTAGGGTTAGACTGCAGGGAGATTAGGATTAGGGTTAAGCTGGCCATCCACCAGAACGTTCGCATTCCGATACAATTATCGTTGATCGTTCGAAATCTCATTCTATTTTTGCAAGACAAGAACATATTGGAAAACAGAGACATATGTCACACTGGAAGTTCTACAAGACATCATTCTAAAAGAAAGGGCAGCAGAAAAAATGCTTATCCGCTATCTATTCATAATTCAGTGACCTTACAGTTGTCAGTGGTATTATTTACAAAGGCAATATGTTTCTCATACTTAAATGACTAAGAAAAACTATGCTGTACTGGATACATGAAGGCCACTTAGGAGAAGAGAAGAATTTAAGCAGAGAGCAGGTAAAGTGATGTATTGACCAAGTATGAACCACAGAGTGAATGCGAATGATGTCTTATGTACAGATCAAAACAAGTCGAGCCAGAGTCCTCATGCAGTGCCAGTGTGACCATAGCAGAAGGTAGGCGCAGACTTGTTTAATTGCACTGGGAAAAAATTACCCTAAAGTGAAGACGCTACATACTACTACATAAACTACTGGTAAAGCTGTAATCAATTGCATGAAGTCAGTCTTTGCAAGGCATGGTGTTCATATGGAAGTGTTCACAAACAATGGTCCACAGTATTCCAGTGCTGAATTTAAACATTTCGCTGATGAGTAGGAATTGCAGGGGTGGTAAAATGAATGTCAGTGTTTACATCCAGGGAGAATACTTTATTTTGGCATTTTGCACACAGATACTGACCAGCATTACATTGATACATTGATAATCAAGAAAAAACCCTAAGAAACTGGAAGAAAAGTCTTGACTGGGTGTCTAACCAAACTTCAGATAATTGAACTCTATTTAGAACCCTCATAGCACAACAAGCAATTTGAAACCATGGGAGGAGTGACATATATATATATATATATATATATATATATATATATATAT
>JABWIB010001024.1:0-14374 GCA_016617825.1 Platyplectrum ornatum
AGTTGTGGTTCATTAATTCCTGATTTGTGGGTGTGAATGCAGCACTTGATTGTTGCTTTGCTGCTTGTAAGGAGGTTGTAAGCACATGACGACCATTGCAGGTTCATTTCTCTACCTTTTCTTCTATTAACCTAGNCCGGGGTAGGCAACCTGCAGCTCTCCAGGTCTTGTCAAGCTACAAGTCCCAGCATGCTTTGCCAGGTATCCACTGTTTTGCAGTTAAAGCATGCTGGGACTTNTAGTTCTACACAGNTGGTGGTATATTGGGGTAAAGCAATCCTCTGAGGTCAGGGGGTGTGCAACCTGCAATCTAGGACATGTAGTTTGACAACACCTGAAGAGGCGCAGGTTGCCCATCTTGTCCTAGCTGAAAGGCTGCTAATCTACTGAAGTTCCTTGGCATGTGCATGACATTATTAAGATGAATTCCCTGGGGACAGCTTTACACAGCTCTCCAATTATGGAGAACATACTTCTGGGTAGTGTGGAAGAGCGCTGAAAGAAGTGTACATGTATAATGGATATTTATACCAAGGTTTTATAAGCGCGTTTGTTAGTCTTTCTGAATAGTCTGTGATATCCAGTCTGCTTTTATTACAGACTTTGCCTTAATTTTAATGCACTCTGATGCTATATAAGCAAATGGTGACTGTAGTATACGAGGTTACAGACATGCTGGCTGTCACACGTATGCTAAACAGGACTTCAGTGCTGCTGAATGATGCCAGGTTTGCATTTTTATTGGCCAGTATATGANCTGTGGTGTTATCACAACTGAAGGGCTCTGTGTTATGTGACATAGGAAATCCCCTTGCTCATCTGTAGCATGTAAGGTCTGGAAATGTACAGAGTAATTCACTGAATACTTCATGCTATAAACAGGTCGTATACCCATACAGAATAACCTAGTNCTGTGCAGTGTCCAGTGCTTCTATCGCGCTGAATGAAGTCCCTTCTAATGTACTTGTAAAGCTCTTGTCATGGTTTATTCTGCAGTAGCCCAGAAACGAGTCTCTAGTAACTGAAGCTCTGGTGTGATCCCAGTAGTTTGCTGGGAACATTACAAAGAATTTGAATAGCTCTCACATGTGTCTATAATATGTATATAGTGTGTTTTTATATTTTTGTTTTTTTTGTCCTATATCTTACAAGATGTCGTCTTGTTTAATTGTAAGCTAGCAATCCCCATGTATCCACACCCTCTTATTGTGTGTTGCCAATCTGCTTCCTGTGTGTACCAGCCCATCTGTTGTGTAAACTATGGGGCCCCTCTCCTGCTGGTGAGAATAGTTTGTATTATCAGGAAGTGATCGGAGTTCTCCTCTGGGTAACTGTGTACTAGATAAGACGGTTACAGGCAGCCTTTTATCTGTCTGCTCTACATGTGTTAAGTCCCACACCAAAAGGTGCTCTGTGCACCCCCCCCTTCCTGTTACATTGCAGGGCTGGCTTTATAATGTGACTGGGACGTGTCGAGTGTACTCTGCATTGCTGCTTCTATTTCATATAACTTCATAGTGTGTTCTTTATTTATTTAAGTAAAAATTTAGGCATTAAAATTCCAGGTTTCACCTTTGCAATCTGTTACTGAATAGACATGACAAAAGCTGACCACATACTAGGATGATTATCAGCCCTAATTCACAATTATCATGGACTGGCCTGAAAATCACCCTAGTGTGTGGGCAAGATTTTTTTTTTTTTGACCTGCTTCAGAAATACCCTAACTGCCTCCTCCACCGATGTGCCTCATCTGTATCTGCTATTCAATCAGGTCTTATCTGTTGGCTAACTGGCTGAAGTTTCTGACTTCATCGACGTTTAGGAGGCAGCAATGTGTGGATGTGGATATAAAGGCTCCATATCTGCCAAGTGGAGGTTTCTCTCCATTCTGTAAATGACCTGACCTTGTGTTATCCTCCGTGCTGGTCCTATAGGAATGGGCACACCGTACAGTTCTAGTGTGACTGTACACAATAAATTGGATGATTTTCCTCTGGGCAAATGTTATCTTCCCNATACACTAGAGCGAGAATGGTGAAGGAATCTTGTCTTAGGAGCATTATTAACCCCATCCTCTAATTGTGGAATTGGACTAATAGTCTAGTGATGCCTCGGTATGTCATAGCACATGTTTGCCACACAATTCAGTATACCATACATACTTCACTGTCATCTCTGCAGGATGCATCCTTATAATGGATTGGTTCTTTTTATGTATACATTGCAGTGTTACTTCCTTATGGCCATTTAGTACATTTCTAACTACCGGTACTTTGCTTTTGTACCCTTTGACTGGTTTGTTGTCATTAAACTTTTAGTGAACTTACTGTAGTAAATCCCCTGCTAAGCCCAACACCTTGTCAGAGACCCACATCTGTCTGCCTCTATCTCTGTACATGTACCTGGGTAGAGAAGTGGTCTAGGGTTGGCTTACTCACTGGAGGGTTTATTTACTATAAAACTAACACACAACTCATACATTCTAAAGAAATATGCCAGGCTTTAATAGTAATGTTTTTTTGTTTATATATTATAAACACATCCTATGTATAGATAGATTGAACTGAGAGCTTGGTTACTATGGGCAAAATCGCCACTTTTTAATCTCACTGCTTAGTAAATTTAGGCCCATGCCTCAACATGTGATCTGTTTTAACAGATTCTTTCATACAATATACATGGTCATTTTACTGCCATAACTTCTGTGCTTCTAACTAAATATCAGGCAGCTACCTGTGGATCTGTAATAATAAACCGTCTCCCAAAGCCAGAATAAATGCCCAAAATAGCTGTATAAATATAGCTGAGATGCTTTCTGCTATAACTGAGGTTTTGTGTTTATTTTCTTGCAGTTTTTACGTTATTTTTATGTTACCTTTCCCCAGTTTGTCAGTGTTTTCTAATCCCGGCAACCCCTTCTCTTTAGCTGGGTCTAACCCAACCAGAGAGCCAGAGATTGGTCTTGGACCTGGCTAAAAGGAAGGGGTAGTTGTATAGATGTATATCTGCGCCTACACTGGAGAACGTAAGCTAGAATCTGAGAGCTTCTATATTGTTTGCTATAGATACATTACAATGCCCCAATATATGGTGGAAAAATGTTAAACTAAAATTGACAATGTTTTAAATTGTTAACCCACTAGTTGGACCAATGCTGTCTTTCAAAATGCAGAAAAGCATTCATGTTAAGGATTTGTCATTACTGATCATGACTGAGTGCATTTTGCTTTTTAGTGCTCTCTAGAGAGCAACCAATTATTATTATTATTTTTTTTTGGTTACTAACTTTTTTTTTTTCCTTACAATATCTTTTTAGGCTGACGCCACAGTACATCTACCCTTCTGCCTTCATCCAACCAAGTGTGGTAATTCCAACACCGATCCAGTCTCTACCATCTCCATACATTGATTACAGTACTGCTACACAAGCCTACACCCACTATACCACTGCTGCCTATGAACAGTATCCTTATGCAGCTTCACCCACTGCTGGCTATGTGGGTTATGGTTACACCAGCGCTCTACAACAGCCAATGTCTGCAACACCCGCTGGAGCCCCTCCTACAGCGTACATCCAGTACCAGCCTACACAACTGCAACCAGACAGGATGCAGTGATAAGGGAACTTTACAGTTACTGAGATCGTTTTATTGACCTTTACAAGATGCAACTCAAACGCAAAAAAGGAAAAATAAAAAAATAAAAAACATGACAGACTCTTAAGCTGCGCTAATAGACACTTCATTGCAAGTAACTCTGGAGGCGTTTTTGTGGAGTATCGTGTTTGCATCCTGAGAAGAGAACTCAAAGTACCNGTTTGAGTGGAATGCAACCGGACTATAGACCATCTTCTTGCCTTCCATTTCTCNGCAAATAAAAGGAATATGCCTCTACAGAAGGCGCTATTAAAGAAAAACCTATATATTTTCTTTTTGTGCATATTGTATAAAAACTAAAATACTCAGTGATGCCTTATAGAAATAACAAATTTTGATTATTTATTACAACTTTTTTTTTTCATTCATATTCGCCTGAGATGTGGATGTGACCTGAAGGGCAGAACTTAATATCCATCTTGTTTCATTCTTAAATCTTCCTTTTTCTTTTTCTTTAAATTATTTGTATTCTATATGTATATTTTTCCTTTCTAGATAAATGCTGNCTATTTCATTATGCAAATGGAGTGTGGACTTTAACTTGCCATGCTGGTCCGGCATGCGAGTGATGAAAGTAGGAACCNCTGTAGTCACAGCACTGTAATATTTTATTGTAAGTGTATATTCAGTTTTGATAGGTATATTAAACAAAAGTACATTGTATAAGTGCTGACATCTTGTCATTGCTGCAGCATAGAGGGAAATACAGTATTTAATATGGTGGGAAAGAGGATCAGACAACTGACTGTTTTATAAATGCAAAAGTAACCTCTAATGTTTGCAAGACACCATCTACACTCATTAAGTAGCTGGTGTCTGCAGTTATCTGCTCACTGCAGGCCGGGAATACATTTTTATTAACGTTACTCCTTTATTATGTAGTAGATAGACTTCTGGTGTACGCAGACCAGTGGTATTCAAGCAACAAGCTAGAATAGTAGCCAAATAGGATTTTCCCTTGGTGATGAATGTATGGCATTAAATGGGTCTTTAATACATGTATGTGTGCACTTTGTGACCAAAAGTGGGCAAAATCTGTATTTACTAGAATAGTGCCATCNACAACCTGACAGCAGGTATTACACAAGAGCGATGGTGGGACCTATAATCAGTCATTNCCAGTATCCAGACTATTCATGTAATGTCTCTATGCTCCCTTTACTCTGTGCCCTTACCTGACGAGTGCATTGAAGGGCTTGTAGTCTTTCAGTGGGCTGAGAATTTGTTTTANAGCCAGATGGTCTTCATTATGGCAGAATGGCAACTGAACCTTTTTAATGAAGGTTTTAGCAGTAAGAAATACAAANATATAAATCGCTCCTACTTTGCTGATTTAATTCATTACATTTTNAGCCAAAATGAAAATACATAACTTTCTGAGCCGTGCACTAGCTTAATCACACATTTCTAGGCTTTGTCTCCATACTCCATTTTTNCACTACCAAATACTATGCAATTGTGGCATCTTCTAGCCTATGTCNTATTGTACCTGAGGATAGTGTGAGGAGTTTCTATAGGATATAAATACTTTATCTGCTGCCATAAAAGTGGTTCAACATTTTTACTGAATGCCATATTAAAAGGACAGAAAATGTGTTCTAGGGAGAGACTGACCTGTGCAGAGGAAATGAATTCCTTCTATCAGCTATGGACAAAATTTTGGTAATCATAATTTAACGTGCTGTTCTGCAGTAACATATAAAAGCTTTTGGACACTAAAAGGACTTTAGGAACACCAATGTTAAAATCATATTGTCTATGTTCTCTGCAAATGCATCCTAGAACTGCTCCTTCAAAACCAGGGAAGCATCTGATATATGGGAGGAATGTGACTGATCAGCCGCTGACACTATAGTATTGATCTGCTCATAATGAGCTGCGTCTGATCAAGTTCTAATTACTATGCAGTTCAGACTTGTTGCAGTTTTACATTTGGATTTATTGAAGATTTGTTTAAACCTTAACTGATGTCCAAATAATGCTGCAGTTTCTTAAACCTGGGATTAGCTCTTTTAAGAGGTTAAGTTCCGTCTTCCCTCTGTGTATTCATTGATTATAATTGAAACTTGTTAAACAATTTATGTGAGTCATTTTATCCTCAACTATGACTTGAATTTTTTTTTTTTTTTTAAGGAATAAAGTTTACTTTTCAATGTGTGGTCTTTCTGGCTTCCAAAAATAAATCACAGACTTAAACTTTTAACATTTTATTTTAGTAAGGTTTTTTGTAGCTTGGGTAACTACTTTGTATTGAGCTCATTCCACTCTGTCCCATTCAGAGGCAGCATGTCTTGGCTACGACTAAAAACTTCTCAGAGAAAAGTGCACAAAATGGGCACATACCTATTGAAAAAGGTAATGTTCCAGGCATGCCTAAGACAAAATAATATCCCATTTTTTGAGTCAAAATAGTGTAATAACTATCTAGGTAAAGACAAACACTTCAGGTTGATCAAAAATTGTGGTGTTCTATACAAGCATTAAAATTGTGCCTCTANGTAACATTGGCAACATGNTGCTGCGTTGGAAACAACACTCGTAGGAGAGTAAGGAGCAGGCAAAAGCACCCCCTTGCTGCCTTCATTTACATTAACTGCCACCTTGAAGGGCGCCTGGCGCTCCTATCCTATGTGAACGACACTGGCAGTGCTCAGTCTCGTCTAGGGTGCCCAGAGACCAAACTCTGGCCCTGACGTGAATAATCATACAAAGGTTCCTCTTTTTAACTTCTAATAAATATATATTCCTCCCACAAACATCTGTAATTCATCCATCATACCTGATCTCATTATTCTCCTAAGGAACTTTCCCTCTCTTGCCATACTACTAACCAACATTCAGGGCCAGGTCGCCCATAGCAGGAGAGCGGCAAAGTAAAACAAAAAAGTAATAATGCGAGTGCGGGCAGCAATAATAAGAGNACTTCCTCCTCCCTGACAGTTTTAAGTGACGTGGTGTCATCATGTCCCNATGTGACATGATGACACGCAAGGCGGTGCTAGGTCTAGCCTAGTGTGCCCAGAGACCTAGCACCGACCCTGCCAACATTGGAACTTTCTCTAAACCCATTTCTTCTCTAAAGTGTGTAAGACCTCAATGTGGACCACTCACATGCAGAATAAAAGGGCCTGCTGTGAATTACAATACAGGCCTCCCATAAACCAATTCACCTGGACAATCCAGGAGAGTTAGTAACCCTGTTATAACTATAGGCTACTGATTTTATGTGGGTGTGTAATTATAGATGCACCAAGTAATTGCATTCAAACCTCCAGTCACCTGAATGTAATGTAGGGTTCTGGAAATATAACTGCTATAACAAGGTGTGGTAGANGGGAGTAAACTCCAGACCTGCGTATGAAAGATCTGGTCCAAGGGTCGTTCAATACCAACATTTTGCACCAGATCACGTTCCACNGTTTCAGTAGAGATGTGGATCCAGGCTTTCATACTAATTGTGTCTCAGCAGTGGATGGGGCTTGTGTATTCAGTGGGAGTGAAGATGTACTTTAGTTTTAGCTGCCCATAGACAGTACGATTTATTGTACCAATTGTGCAATAATTCTCTATCGAATGATAAATCGTGATTTTCTATGGTAACGATTTATTTAAATGAGCATGGAAAGTAAGAGAAAGTAATGTGCGCCTACGATCGCAGGACGCAATGTACAGTGATGTAATCAATGTTAGCGTGTGTGATTTTTCTGACGACAAATCGGTGGGCTGTCTTTTCTTGATTGGCTGTACATACAAATATCGTAATGACTATGGTCAAGTTTAACAAACGATAATTGCATCCGTACTCTTTTCCGGCACGATCTGCTTNGCACNATAAATCGTACTGTCTATGGGCAGGTTTGGAGCATGCTACATTGCTAATGCCAACCCTAATTATTGCATCAACTCTTTGTAAGCTCTTGTCTAAACTGTAACAATTACTAAGTTACCTCTTATAAAGGACATTCATCTTTACCTTAATCACTTGTCTTAATCTATGATGATAGTAGATAATAGTGAACAATATTTCAATATTTTAAGGCTTAACTCAGCCAGGTCTGAACANCTATAAATCCAGGGTAGATATATATGAAAGGTCCTTGTCATAAGCACTATGCTAATGTATCCCNAAACTGTTATCAGAACTGTTTTACCAGGAGTCACTTAACTTGTAGTATGAGTTTTATATCATAAGCATGCTACTAGAAACAATATCAAATTACTATTAAATAAAAATAATACAATTTGTGCTAAAAAAAAAGGAAAAATACAGATATATAGTTCACTTGAACACATACAGCCATTAATATATCATTAGATCTGTTCATTTATAGTAACCGTTGTTGTAACACAAAAGAGTTCTGTTGCGTTTGACCTCTTTGGTTGCCCCCCCCGCTGAAAGCTGTGCCCAAAATGTGCATCAAGGTGACACTAACAGAGTAAGGTTTGTCTAACCATGTGATATTTAGAGTCCTGTGGACACATCTTGGCAGTGATACACCTATTTTGTGGACTCTGGGTACAAGGGATTAGTGATATTAAAAGTTCCTTCTGAATATGCTACCTGACTGATGGGCAATAGACGTTCCTCAGAACTGTGTAAAACCTGTCTGTCCGTATACTATTACATAAACTGTAGACGTCTCTTTCTTTAAATAGACAAAATGTTTAAACATCAACATATATACAAAAGGCACATGTTTGAGGGCCGGGCCGTGACAAGGGGTGCCTGTTTAGGACCTGACCTGAACGGGTTGACAGAGCAGAAGAGCCTTTAAAGCCACTCTGAGAAAGAGCTCACCCCAAAACGCGTCAGTGAATGTCACAGTGAGGCGCTACTACTAGACCTCTCTGCAGTATCTGATCCATTGGTGAAGTGGACTACCATCCATTTCATTTATTATAAAACCAGTGCCCAAGACATTCATTTAGAGTTTAGGACATTCCAGCCTATATATTCAGGATCAGCACTGATATCAAGTTGTACATCTCTGGGCTCCATATTTGCGAGTATTATTTTGACCCACAAAATGGCCGCCTTCACCGTAATAGCAGCCAACATGTCCACTTAAAGGCAAGATATAGAGTTTCTTCTGGGTTCACTCCCCAGATTGATGTATGCCTTAAACTCCGTTCCATGTTTTACAAGCACCTATAAATACACACTCCTTGGCTCCAGCTCTCNCTAGAATATTCATTCTGTTCATGTATAAATACTCCATTCTTTTTACTGCAAACCATTTTTGGAGAGAGTGAACAATTAAGGTCCCGGTCAAGCACAAAACAAGGGGGTTACGAGGGATTTTAGGAGATGCAGGAATCTGTTCCTGGAATAAAGTAGCTATAAACAGTAATGTATTATGATCCAGGCTCGCTAAAACCAACTAATACGTTAAGCGACTAGAAAGGAAAACATTTACAGAACTCGCCAATAAGAGGAAAATAACCAGAGATCATCCAGTTAGTGACCTGTCATGTCTTTAAGCCTGCACACATATTAGATAGACTGATATATATTTAATTTACTGGTTTCCACGCAGCTAATGATTCAAAATATTCAGTGCATAGTAGGAATGAATGGAAAAATCCCATGTATATATATGGTAATGCAGAGGTTTCACATTACCTGGAAGATGGAACACCCGGGTTTATCCATTTACTTGACGGGTGGGTGATTAATTAGGGTGGCGGTAAGGGTAGACCTAAGCAAATCCAAATATTGAATTAATTAATTAATTAATTTCAGTATGTATATACTGAAATTTATTAATTAATTAATTCAATTTTTGTTATTGCATGCAGGTAAAACGCTTTGCTTTTCCACAAACATCTCACGGACTGAATACTGAATAACTGAACAACTGAATAGCTTTATGTAAGCTTTGTGAAATCAGAGTTGAGCTAGGAAATTTCACCCAACAACTCTAATTCAGTTTTCACAGTTTATACGTGCCTCCCCCTGCAGTTCGGTGTTTGGTTTTGCTCAGGTCTACACTTGCATCTATTTTGCCCTTACACCCAAGCTCTTAATCAGCCAAATGTCAAATTAACCGCTTATATAGAAACAGCAATATAGTTTCTATATATAAAATATATAGTTAGTGTAAAATGAATATTTAAAAACATAGTAAATCCAAAAAAAGTCAGTGTTACATTTCCACGTATGCAATCTGTGGACCCTGGTTATGGTGTATATGGACATAAGACACTTCCATAGTGTACTGAAAACACCAATTACTTACATTTTACATAACAGCCCAGTATGTGCAAATATTTACANTTTGTCTGGTATGGACTTTTTGTGAGATGCTGTCTTTCTGCAACTGACAGTAACCGCCAATGTTTAACTATTGCACTGCTGAGACACAATGCGTTATCTGATATATGTTTTATAACTAATAACAGAAGAAAGATAAGCCAAGAAAAATAGATATCCACCCTTAAGCAGCATTAGCTATATCAATTCATACAGGTATTATATCATGGTATATCATTGTTTAGAGGGGTCTTATATACAGCTCTTCCAAGGTAAGGTTGTTGCATCCATTCCCTGTGTATGTTTTCTGGTCACTGCTTGAGTGGAGAGACGCCTGGAAACAAGCCCGAGGCTCATATACGCACATGTAATTTCTGTGATTTATTAACGTAACCTATTTCTGAATCATAGGGAAAAAAGATTGCAGCACTGGAAATAAAGGTAAAGGTGAAACAGGAACCCTTAGGATTCAGACCATATTAATGGCCCCCCCATCATTATTATGTCTTTCTGTACTTCTTGGACATTAAAGACTGAACTGTGACCCAGAATTCCCAAACTCCATTAGAATGTAAGCCTGCGGCAGGTCCCCTCTTGAACATCCATTCCGTCTGTCTGTAATGCCTGTTTACACTGTGTGATGCCTAATAATTAAGGATTAATAACAATAATCCTATAGAGTGTAAGCTTGTGGGCAGGGCCCCCTTCCCCACCCATTCTGTCTATTACCACCCAGTCATGTCTTATTGATTGTTAACATTGTAAAGCGCTACATAATATGATTTATTAAACCTGTTAATAAATGAAAATCAACGTTTCCTTCGCACTGCTATGTGTATGGCCCTGAGCAGCCCCAGCAAGTGGCATTCCAAAGCAAATCATTTTCCAATACTCAGTACCTGGATGTGCCCCCATGATGTGCACATTTGTGTTTCTTTCAATGTAAGGTACTGTACCTTTAAATGATTTAGGAAATGATATGTCTTTCTGTTGCTCTGGAAGTTTATGGAGAAAATCACACTTTACCAGAAGTATGCGAATCAATGGACTGAAGATAATTACTGTTACCAAAGACAGGACATAAATTAAACGTATAACTCTGCATGTGGGATGACACCGCTAGCTCTGTGGAATGTATGGGAGGACAGCAATAATGAGATCTAGGGAAGATCTGATATGTGCAAAGTCCCTCTCTTGTGGCAGCAGTTGTCTTAAAGAAATCTCACATTTGTCAGTGTCACCTATTAATAATAATAATAATAATAATATATATATATATATATATATTAAACAGGAATCTCCTTTGAAGTGAGGCGCAAATGCATATACACCTGTCACCCTTCATAATGAACACTACATAGATTTCTGTATATAAAGCTGGAAGATCCCAATATATCTAGAAGTTGGGAAATGAACTGATGTCAGCGTGGTGGTTTTTCTGGACTATTTACATATTTGTATTTGAGTTTAACATCTATGAAGAAATCGCTGTGTTTACTGACATTGCTGCGTCTTAACTCCATTCTCTCTCCAACCCCTTGAGAGTAAGGGGCTCTGGACACTTAGTCTAGCATAACTTCACCAAATGAATCTGCTTCCATGTGGATCACTAAACCACTGCCCTGCCGTGCTATTTCTGGAGGATTAGCCACGTGTGATTGATTGACCTAACCCTTCCCCATACAGAAAATCAAACTTACAGATTTATTAAAGTAACATCTGGCGCACACATTAATTGTGCTAATCACCTCATTTTCATAATTCTGGATCTGCTTCTGGGCTAATTGAACATTTGCTTTTATACTGGATTCTGTATGGGTCAGGAAGACTGGTTACATGGTCCATAGTTCTGGGGTTAAAGAACTCCAGAGATTCAGAGACATCTAGGGCATACTCTGGTATAAATATATGTATATATATGTATTTTATACTTTGTAATTGTTTTCTTTGACACAATGAACTGGATCCTAAGACCTAATTGTGCTATGTCTATGCTCTCGCTATAGCCACGCATTTGTTTGATGCAGATCTGACCAATATAACCGCACACAAAGCAAATGTCTGGCTTCTGACCACTGGGACATTCACTAGTTGGAGTCTAGTGCAAGTCTGCTGTAGATGAACACACACATCTAAGCTGTGGGCTATTGTTATAGCAGGATGTTGCTTGTTTTACAGCTTTCACACAGCTGATCATGTAATTCTCCCTCAAAAGTTCCCATATGCAAGTCCTGTAGTCCAAGTGATATTAATTCCATTAACGCACCATTTAGTTTAATGGATATATGTATAAGTAATGAACATAAACATGTTTGTAGTCATACAAAAGTGTCATGCAATAGTGACATAGTGAAAGCTGCTGAGT
Organism: Platyplectrum ornatum; assembly: GCA_016617825.1. Classification (NCBI taxonomy): domain Eukaryota; kingdom Metazoa; phylum Chordata; class Amphibia; order Anura; family Limnodynastidae; genus Platyplectrum; species Platyplectrum ornatum. Next base: position 12,278 of record JABWIB010001024.1, read on the forward strand.
AAGAGGCTCTGCGCCCTTTGCAATGTAATGTTGTCTTATCTAACACTGCCATGCTAGGCTTATCTCCTAGGAGCACTGGTCACAACTCAGTCTGGCTCGTTCCAGTTAAAGCATGCCACAGCCGAGGAATATATACCATACGCAATTAAACAAGACGCTACCATTAATCCTGCAATTCTATGTGGTGTCTATTGTCATTAAGGTATTCCATGAACCATATCACTGCTAGGCTGTCAGTACGATGTCAGGATTATATGGGGGACAATCGTGATAACCAGTACGCAGGTAGTTATGGAAAAGGTATTTTGGTGGAGTTTAGAACGTTAGTAACTTTTGGACTCGACCCAGAATCCTGATTGTTGTCTTACCTCTGCACATAGAGGATTTGCTCCAGACTTAAAGCTAGGTACACACGGTAAGATAAATTGTGTCCAATCATAAGATTTTTTAAGAGTGGGCAAAACCATGTTGAATTGAAGGGGAGGCAAATTGCAATCAGTATTACAAGTGTAATAACAGTGTAACAGTAACACTGGTCAGTATCTGTGTACAAAATGCAAAAATAAAGTATTCTCCCTGCATGCACATACTTACATTCAATTTACCTCCCCTGCAATTCAACATGGTTTTACCCACTCTTGAAGCCAGCCAGCTTTAGAGTTGAGATGTTTCCAGCCCAAGTCTAATAACAGTGTAACAGTAACGCTGGTCGGGATCTGTGTGTAACATGCAACAATAAAGTATTCTCCCTGCATGCAAACACTGACATTCATTTTACCTCCCCTACAATTCATCATGGTTTTACCCACCTGTAATTTTATGCTCGTTTAGCTACCAGTGTTACATATTTAACATTATACAGTAACATAGTATAGTATAACATTAGATAGCATAATGCAGTAAAGTTTTGCATACATGATATAGCTAATATAACAAATATATTGAAACAGGCATATATCTCATAAATTATATTTATCATAGATTGTTTTGCACTAGATGTCATTAAAATGGTTAATAACACTGACTTTCCTTGAAAGTAATATTTATGTTTATAGTTCCCACACAGGTCATCTGCATTATCAGTCTCCATAACCCTTATCTCTACCCAGGGAGAAGGGTTTATGTAGCATATGGACCCTCAGACCCCCCTGAGATCAGTGAACCTACAGGCAGAGAATTTATGAAGACAGCATGGTCATAGTTCCCAGACAGAATAGGCAGAGACTCTCCAGTCATGGTTCACTTCACCTCCCAGAAGAGAGAAAATTTAACCCCAGTAAAATAAAGGAGAAACAATATGGCCATAAAAGTGAAATATTTGTATTTATCCCATTTATCTGACCCATATGCTTTTTCAGTGATTGCCAAATATCCCGTCACAATAGGTGTGTATGTGTATGATATTGAGCCCTATTATAAAGGATAGATTAGCATAACTACGCTCAGTATCCCTCTTTAATTGTGTCTAAAAGATTACATAAAGCAGGACAATTACTATCACCATTATATGGCCGGCTATATAGCTGATATTGGGAAAACCGTTATAAATGTCTATAATAGGGAACAATCTGAGCACAATTAAGTAAGAGTGTTCTATATCATCGAAGTAGAATTAGACACACTGGTTATAGCAGTACATGTATACTGAGAATGCTTCATACACCCTTGAGACACAGTAGACCTCTCCAATCTATAGCTGAGTGTGCTTCCCATTACTGTTACATTGGGTTTGGAATACTGGTTGTCAGTAAAACAGAGGAGGACACACACCTCAAATATGTAATATGCATATATTGTATACTTATTATATACTTTACATGTTATTAGTAATGTCAGATGAGAGGATGGTGTGATACACATCATCTTTCTATCCTCCTATATAAACCTCACACCTAGGTAACACTGACTCACTGACATTCAGTAATGTGCACTCCCTCATTGCTGGAAAGACCTGCTCACTGGAAAAGTATGAGTTTAAAAAGTAAAAAAAAAACAAAAAAACATTACAGTATTTAGTAAAAACTGATCTTTGAATTATCTATACATACTATATACATGTACTGTATATACCGTCACTCCCTTTATTGCCCAAGCTGC
>JABWIB010001024.1:25566-40941 GCA_016617825.1 Platyplectrum ornatum
CAGAAAAACAGACGGAGAAGCCACATAACGGGAAAGAGTATCGTGGCTATACATCTACTCGAGTGAACTATTCTTTAACGGAGGTGTCCGGACTGCGCCACTCGGTACCTATCTTTTATACTTTGTATGTTCAGTGACTTTTTTGTTACATTTCAGCCTAGTGAAGGGCTGGTTCTCTAGGTNCTGGGGGCTGCAAAAGTCCATTAGCGCCATCTAATTCCCCTTTTTGATATATATTTATTAAGCAGGGCTGCCAAGTACCAAGAGAGGCAGTACAAGTTACCGGGACCTATGTCTTCCTGGGGAAGCTTAGGCCTGTACTACATAAGCATCAATATATGCTTTAAGCATGTTTGAAACCTAAAAATAGGAGTAACAAAAACCTTGTGTAACGTTGTTTGATGTCTGAAACTAGTATCTGACAAGGAGGGTTTACAGTCTACAGAAGTTATTTTGGAAGTTCAAAATGGCATCACATGGTAAGTTGGTTCTTAATATAACAATACATCATATAGATAGATTTAACAGGCGCTATAGTGTTCACACCACAAAGAAAAGCCTTGAAAAAGTTGATTAACACATTTCTCAGCTCTGCTATTCATTCATTAGACATGAGCTTGGGAATTGTATTGTAGCTATATAAGACCAGTAAGACAAATGAGGAAGTTGGGTGACAATACACATAGTGCTAGAGCATAAATGGGAAGCATCTGACACTTTAATGAAGTGCTGTAACAAATTTTGAAACCATATTTAAAGTTTTGCATTTGAATGCTATACTATATGTTTCATCAATGTCACCAGTATGTATCATGAACAAACATTTTCTTTGCTGTCTGTTCAAAAACCTTTCATATTGTGTTAAATGTCAGTCTGAATCCGGCCCAACATATTTAAGGAACAGATTGGAAAAAGGGGAACTACAATATATTGCATTAGGTTTGAATTTAGTTTAACTAATCTGCTATATCTTGAATATAATAATTGTATCAGCAAGTAACAACATTTAGTAACCCACGTTTCCTAGTGCTGCCAGTCACTTACCTTTATGATTAAAGGACTGTAGTTTCCACAATAGGGGCTACTAACTGATATAATGTTTAATAAAGCCTTGACATTGCCAAATAAGAGCCAGTGTGTTTACTACAGTGAGTACATTAGAAGTGAAGTATGTGGGAGCGTTATATTTATCTCAAAAGTATTTCTATACCACGCTCTCTGTAACCTCGGTGCAGGTGGCCATGCAAAGGAGGAAGGAGGAGAGAGGGCACCTCTAACAGATTTACTGACATTGTACAGGAAATCCTAGCAGACATACACAGTGTTGTGATACTAATAATGATATAATACATCAAAAGATGGTCAGCATTTCATCTAAAGGACCCAACTTTTTAGAGAATGTGATACCAACAGTAGTTAAAAACCAATTTTTATTTTCAGTCCAATAAAAATATACCAAATAACCGACAAATCAAAGCAACAAAATGTGTTTAAAGATCCTTCATAGCAATTTATTCATAAATCCAGGTAATCTCCTGACCAATATCAGTTTCTCCAACAAATAGGTTCATCGGGGGAGTAAACTTAACATGCCAATTATTAATTAATTGTTAATTAATTGTTAATTATTGTTAATTGGAGAAACTGATATCAGTCGGGAGATTACCTGGTTTTATGAATACATTTCTATGAAAGATCTTGATAGGGTCTTCTAGGGTGATAAGTAGGAGAATTGGTTTTTAACTACTGTTGGTATCACACTCTGTAAAAAGTTGGGTCCTTTAGATGAAATGCTAACCATCTTTTGATGTATTATATGTTTAGAGTGAAGAGAGTTTCTGGCTGGTATTTAATTTAACCTTATATTGGCTATAGTTTATGTTTCAGATACTAATAATGAATTAGTATGGTATGGGTTTTCAAAATCAATGACTTCCAACATGCCACCATTATAAGTTTGCTTTAACCTTTGCTTAACATATCTGTTATTGCATTTGTCTATTGTGTGTCAAGTGTGTCAACAAGAGTTTATATGTACAATGAATTATTGTCATAAGGGTATAACTGGGTAAAGAAACAGTTAGTGTTAGTTGCTATACAACCAAAAGTGACTTTCATTTTGGTGCGACTTTCATTGGATGGATCCGCCTCTTGTACTACTTCTGCCAGGACCTGCATTAATAATCACACTAGGGCGCCTTTGTCATGTTTGATCTGTGAGATTGGGGACATTCAGGGCTTGCCTACTGGGTCAGCTTCTGATAAGATAGCACTCTAGCCTAACAATACGCTCTTCTTTCATGCGGATACTGGCGGCTCCCTGCCCAGGCCTTTGGAGGTGGTCAAGCAGTTTGGTAGCTTTTCTTTGCTGCTCATTAATTGGGATAAATCCAACTTTTTCCCTCTCAATGGGGTTCTCCCCCCTAATGTGCCTCAGTCTCACCAGCTTGAGTGGACTTTGTAGTTTAAATATTTGGGTGTCTGGGTCTCGGCTGATGTCACATCTTTTGTTAAATGTAAGTACAAACTCCGACAGGCCCTCCCTTCTACTATGACCGGCAGAGTTAATTTGATAAAAATGATCCTGCTTCCCAAATATCTCTATCCGTTGCATTCCCCTTATATATACATCCCACCAGGTCTTTAGATCTCTTTGGGGTGACCTCTTCTTGTTGATTTGGACTGGGGGTCGTTCCAGAGTCGGATCTTCTGTATTATCTGTGTAAAGATGACGGTGGCCTTGCTCTTCCTGATTTGGCAGAGGAATTGGTACAGGTGTTGGACTGGGTGAAGGACAGTGTGGACACTACCACTGCTTACTTTCTGGGATCATGGGGTGGTCCAGTTTGAACTCCTGTTCAAAACCTAATCCCTAACAATCGCACTCTGGATATGGCCCTGCTCTTGGTTTGGCCCGCCTGGTTTAGGGCTTGGCCCATAAACTCATGGGAGGCACAAGCATGGTCCCTGATGCACTGCTGTGTAATTCTCTTTATCTCCGTGACTTAGTCCTGTAGGTGAGCTTGGACTTGGGGCCCTATGGTATTACCTCTTTAGGCTCCCTCTACTCTGATGGGGCTCTTCAGTCCTTCACTCACCTGCAGGAAGCATTCTCTACACACCTCTTTTGCTACTTCAACATGTTCTGACCGCTCAATTCCCTGACTCGCCCCATCCACTCCTCCCCTCCCTTTTACAGACTTTGTTACCCCCCTTATCCTCGACAGGCTACCTCCTCTCCGCATTTACTAACAAGTACATTTCTATATTTTCCACAGGGTCTATCTAACCCCTCATAGGGTGGGTGTCCCAAATGTGGGGATTCTTCTGGAATTTTTTGGCTTTTGCTTTGGGATTAATCACAGGTATGCTGATCTGATTTTGTGGGGCAGTGTGGGAGACCTAAAGTCTTTTGGCCTCTCCTTTGTTGACACTCTCGATAGGTCAACTTTTTTCTATTTGTACTCTCTCTCTATTCTGTCTGGCGCAAGTGACCATTTCCAGAAATTGGATGGACCCATAGTCTACCCTGCTGAGTGATTTGATTCCCTGGTGAATCCAACCCTCCCTTATGAAAAACATGTCTATGCCCTGTACCTCACTTTGCCCAAGTACTTTAAAACCTGGGGGCCCTGGTTGGGGATTGACCCATTTCTTTCTCAGTCGGGAGACCCCCCCGGTGTTGCCTTCTTTTTCCCTAACTGTGCTGCTCTATTCCTGGGCAAAATCATGTATTGCAGGGGAGTTATATTTCTAAGTTGCAAACAGTGGGCAAGATTCAGACTTCGGCACTTTTGACTTACTCACAACTTACTCAAGAGTGGGTAAAACCATGTTGAATTGCAGGGAAGGTAAAACAAATGTCAGTTTTTGCATGCTGGGAGAATATTTTTGCATTTTGTACACAGACCAGTGTTACTGTTACATTGTTATTAGACTTGGGCCGAAGTGTGTCAAATTGATACCATAGAAATGTTTCAAATTGTGTAAATTCAACCACTTTCTCAGAAATGTGATATCTTAAGAGTGTGATGTGGTCTGATAACTGTTCATTTATTGCTTGATATTCTGCCGTATAAAAGGCTTATACCAGTGTGCTGCTGGGACTATATTGATTACCCATCAGTTAACTTGTTAAATTTTGTTGATTCATTGTAAACTATAAAAATGAAACAGCAATCACACTGTTTATTTTTACATTGATTTTATTTGATTAACACTATGCCGAGGTGCAACTCTAGATGAACTGTTATTTGCTTATAATTACAGTAATAATTAAATTTGCCTCCAGAGAAAATAAACCCAAGGATACTTTTGAGAAAAAAAAAACATTCCTATCTGCACATGGCTATCAATTTTGATACAGGATCACAGACTTGTCACTACATAATTTATATGGTAATATAACAAATAACAAATACTGTGTAACGGGGCTAAAAATGATCTTGTGTGTGTTAAAGGTGGCCATCCATGGGAAAGATAACGTTCTTGTGTAAAATTGGCACCAACAAACAGGTGATTTTCCCGAGGGAAAATCGGACCGTCTTCGGGCCATCCACGAGAATGATATCATGAGTTTTGGCTAAAAGTCAGCCCGTGGATGGCCACCTTAACTCAGCCTTTTTGGTCTGGTTTACTGACACTATGTGGAACACCATAAAGATCTAGAGACTTCCACAGTTTCAATATAATATTAGATAGGAGATTTTTAAACTCTTATCTGTACTATCAGTACCTACAAATGTACAGCTTCTTGCATCAGATTTGCATGTAGACAGAAGAGGGACCATTTCCCTCTACCACTCTGTTCTGATGTCTAACACTGAACCACATTAGACAGCTTGGGAGAGTGAGCCATTAGCCATGAACGTCTCTGTTAGAGAGGAAATGACCAAAAATATTCTTACATGTCTGATGGTTATGTCCTAGCACTACAGATATATGGTGAATGGTATTTGCCATTAACTTTGCCAATAACATGCAAACCTATTACTCATATCTTTAGCATTGCCAAGATGGGAGTGGATTCACACTGTAAAACGAAAGCAGGCCCTTATAGAGCACCCTAATTGCCACAATCTAATGGTAAAGTTCCATGGACTAGCCTATGGTCATTTTACAAATTTAAGGCTGGGCTGGGTGTGTGCAAAAATATGTTTCAAAATAAGAGAGGAAAGTCACATCTGGGCACAACCATGTGAGGTTCAAGGGAAGTAAATTAAATGTCATCATGTGTGCTATGGCTANTTGCACACAGATACTGAGCAGCATTACTGTTACACTGCTATTAGACGGGGGCAAGTAAACATCGTCTCTCAACTCCAATACAATTTACAACAGATAACATTTGTCTCCCCTGCAATTTACCTGGATTTTCAAGGTGTAGCATTCCTCTTATTGGATGTGGTCCAATGTGGGCAAGTCAACAACCGCATGCTAATACGTTGCAAATAAAATTTTTCCTATAGGCATGTATAAGTCTAAATACAAGGACTTTATTAATAATGCAAAGAGGAAGATACAAACTGATATAGTTATTTGTGTGAACTGGGTCTGGAAAGGTTTTTTTGGACATGCATCATCTAATGCAGAGATATAAGAATGCATCACCTTCATGCTCTCAGGGGATAATGATGAGAAATGGTTGGTTTCATACAAGATAATCTGTGTTAAATCCCCAGTGACAAGGTACAGACTTTATTTCAGCTCTGACAACATAACCACAACTATGGGGTTTACTGGCCAGATGTGAACTGTAATGTCATTTCACTTTCAAATAAACACTTTTTTCAGCACTTACAATTAACGTATTATTTTCATCACTTTTACTTATATGATATTCTTGCTTTCACTAGGCCCTAGACAAAAAATATACATTTTGAAAAACACTCTTGTGCAATTTTATATATTTGCAAATATTATGGCCATTTTCAGGGGCATAGGAACAGGGCACGGCAGGTTGGTGCAAAGGAGCATTTTGTAGCTACAATTGTGAAGGTGTCGGGTTAGAGGAAAGCAATGGTCACCAGCCAGAATTATAAATATATCATAGGTCTTTCAGCTGCTGATACTTTATGTACACTGTAGGCTGTTTCTGGCAGATCAGTGATGAGTCTGAATGACTGGAATGATAGCATATTAGTCATACAGACTTGCACTGTGCAGCATGGCCCATGTATCTCCTTCCCCTCTCAACATATTCACAAGTGTGATGCTATAATTATTATACAATATAATTCTTTTTCTTTCTTTTTTTGTACTTTTTGGATATTTTTGTATCATTCATCATTTTTATGCACACTACCGTGTTTCCCCGATAATAAGACACTGTCTTATTATTTTATTGGTCCAAAAAAACACCATAGGGCTTATTTTCAGGGTAGGTCTTATTTTAATTAACATTGACAAACATTTATATAAACAGTCGTGCTTTTATCCCCATCATGCCCCCCAACCCTGCTTTTATACCCATCATGCACTCAAGTCCCAGGGAATTCATGAGGGCTTATTTTCAGGGTAGGGCTTATTTTCGGGGTAGGGCTTATTTTTGGGGTGGGGTTATTTTGGACTGTTTCCCAAAAATTAGGGTAGGGCTTATTTTCAGGATAGGTCTTATTATCGGGGAAACACGGTATAAGGTTGTTATGACTTTGTTCTAGTAGAATATCAGTATTTTTGTTTAGACGTTTATATTGCAATAATTTTTTTTAAAACCCTTTAGTTATTTTATTTTTTTATGGGATAAATACTCAAACACATTTCAGTGCTTAGATGTACCCAATTGGAAGAGTGCACATAATGTTGGCATGCTCAGCATCTTTGAAAAAGTCTGTTCCCCTAACCTAAAACCACCGCTTCAAAGCTGTGCCACATTAAGACGTGTGTGCTGATAGACAGGTGGATAATATATTTATAATGAGTACATAAAAACAATGAAAATATGCAAAAATAATATATTTAATATATATATATATATATATATATATATATATATTTAATATATATTTTATAAAAAATTGTATGTAATGTAATAATATAATGTATATAATGAAATATGTGTAGGAAAGATTGTTAATATTGACAATGTTTCACATGAAGTTGTGATTATGAGGGAGGATAATTTACTGCACCACAAAGCAGATTTCCTGTCATTAATCCCACTGGAGTAGTCTGCAGTAAGACACTTCAAGCTACTGTTTGCGTAAAATGACTGATGTTGGATAATACTAGCTCGCACTAGCAGAGTAACTATAGTCTGTTCCCTTATTCTTATGTTCTTCCACTATCACATTATTTACACCAACTAGAACTCTGGATTACACTAGACTAAAGACAGAGGCCAGATCCAGACCATTGTAACTCCTGCGTTCAGATTACAATTCGATTCAAGAGAAGAGGAGAGGGTTTTAGGACTATATATACATATATACGGTATACATGGTGTTTTATAGGTGTACAGTAATGTTTAGCATAGATAAACATAAATGCAGATACATACCACACTTCTCCTCTATTGGTTTGTAATGGGGGAAAATGGACATTTTAGATTTTTAGATCTCATAGATTTTAGTTTTTAGTTTACATTGACCCCAGGTATTAGAACACTATGGCCTCTATTTACAAACTTCATTTTACTGTGATAATGCTCATTTTACAGTGAAAATAAGCAGCATTATTGCNCTAAAATGACGTTTTTCATATTTACAAATCATGCATCACAATACAAATCTGTTGTTTCCATGGCTGGCACTTCATAATATTTAATTTGTTGACAAATTTCTACCAAGTCTGAGATAATTTTCCATGGGACCTTGCAGGATAGGTAAGTTTTAGTACATTTAATGAAAGTACATTTAATGAAAGATCAGCACTGGTCATTTAAAAAAATATATACCTGCATGTATATAGATGCCTATGTTGCATGAAGATTTCTATCTGCAGTTGTTTCTGTGGCCACGAAAATCGCCCAATTCTCTAATTATTGGAAATGATACAAAATGTGTGGTGTGTGGTCATTTTTTGGCACCATGGAAGAGAGGCAAGCAGATGAATATTTGATCACAGACCTGTACAAGCACCTGTATAATCCATTTCAGGAACTATGACAGCATTACACGCACGTGGTTGAGCTGTGGTTGAAAAAGGAGATTGCCAGACTGAATATACAGTGAGGGTGCCATATGGTAGTCCAGCAATTACTACAGATTACATACACATTCTTCATTCTAATCCCCAGCATCTGACTGGACAGTTACCATCATGTCATTATAATTACAAATGACAGAGCAGTCTCTACTAAATGTTGTTGAATACCTTGTTTAAATTAACCTGTTGCTGAGAATCTTGGTTCCTAGAGTGCGTTATTGTGTCTGATTCTGTCGGAGTCTGTGGCTTCTATAACCGCATTACTTGGTGCTTTCTGGANCCATTGATTTTTGTTTCCATTCCTAAGAATGCAGCCTCTACAACACATGGCCATTGACAGTAAATCATTTATATGCTTGGATTTCCAGCATTAAAAAGCCCAATTCCATTTTTTTTTATCAGTGGCCATATGTAGTAGCAGTATGCTGCTACTACACCGGATTTCAATCAATGAAAAAATAAAAATAAATAAATGAAAAAAAAAAACCACACAAAGCACCCTTTTAAAAACACTTGGAAACTCATGGAAAATGACCTGCTCCATATTCTTGCCCCTTTTCTGAGATGGTAAAAGTGGAGGACGTAAGAGGAGGATGTATCCCCTGCTATACCACATATTTAATGAAGAGACTCCCCTTCTCTCATTTAAATATGCGATCTAGCAGAGGGATGTGCCAGCAGACAGACAGAATCAGACAGAATTCTGCACAGACAGGTGTTATTTTGAAGCTCAAGGCTAAATGAGCGTGTATTAATGTGTAATAAGCAAAATCATGCAGTGTTTAGGTTTTTTTGTCCATTTATATGGTCATTCACATATTACTTTAACCTAGCAAAACTTTACCATTCTATTTAATTAACTGGCTTGCTTTCTATTGTATTGTTTATGTTAAAATAGATGAACAATGTTTTGTATTTCTGTATATGCAATGCCAGATGTAATATAAGGCTCTTTATAATTTATATGTAACCATCACTGTTCACCTGTTTTTAAGACACATGAATTGAGGGGAAAAAGGAAATAAGATACATTTTTACATGTTCTCAGTAAAGCTCTTTAATACGGTGTGTTTTGTTAGGTTTATGCCAATGTATAAGGCATAAATAAAGAATCGTGGAATTATATAAACCACTCCCCAAACAGCATTGTCATAAAACCATCTGTTGCAGCTCCCTGGACAGTTATGCCTTAATCCCATTCCTCTATAGGCACATATGGTATAGTCAGCATTAATAGGGTTTACTAGAAGGATTATAAATGCATCCTTTATATTAATACAATAACGTTAAATTCTAATTAAAAATTTCCAGCCGCTTTGCAGTTATTGCCTGCTAGTCACATGAATAACCCCCTGGCTCTCAACAGTTGATTGAAAGAGTCTCAGTTAGTCTGCATAGTATACTTTTAATTGCGGATTTTCCAAAAATGATCCATGGAAAGAATTATAGATGTATTTCATGGAGAGACTGTTGTGGAGAACAACAAGATAGGCAAAAAAATTGTATATTTTTCATATTTTTTTACTAAATACACGTAGACGTACTAATTACTAATTAACATATTCCTCCCATGCTGGAGGGAGCCATGCTATAGATGCAGGGGGAGTGCTGGTTTCAATGGAATGATTGTCAGCGCAAATACAAAACGGACCAATTCGCTTCGAATTTGAATTCGATCCGGGGCGCGAATTATCGTATTTACTGTTTCTGTTTCAGCTGATCCCAGTGGCGCACAATGTGGTAACCGTTATTTGTTCCTCATAAACATTTCCCAATTCTTTTCAATTATCATGTCTGCTATCAATTGTAGAGCACTAAAAATATGCTGGCACTATCTAAATAACAGCAAATAATTGTTACCAGTGCACCTTACACTGCTATTGTGACAATGTCTAGTAACCGAGCACTGATTGATTAATTAACTGAATGCAATTGTTGTAGAGCAGAAAAATCCACAGTCATGAAATTTGGGATCTCCGCAGACTCAAAGAAAAACAAATATTTATTATTTGGGTTGCAGCAATACAATAAGCCTATGAATTCTTATCAAACAAGGGTGCAGCAGTTCTCCAGTATCCTTTGGTGATGAGGTCAATTGTCAATATTGACAATGTCATACTTGTTTATATCAGATCCATTTTGTATACTTATTTCTTTATCACATTTTTACAGCATTAGAATAATCTAATAGGATAGGATTGGTTCATATTACACAGGAAATGGGATTGTGAGAGTGCGGGAAGAGTTTACACAAGTACCAGTAAGCAATAGTATATATAAGTAATGATTACCTCTGATGGACAACCTTCAGAATAATATTCAATCAGCATCAACACAAATGTCCATGTTGTCTTACATGAAGCAGCTTTAAACAACATTAACTTTTACACATTTCAGTATTTCCCATGTTCATTAGTCCCTGCCCTGCATATGCACCTGAAAGCATACACATGTATACACATGTATACAATACAGAATTTCATACTATATATATATGGATATATGGATATTCTGACAGTAATCAGGGTCTTCTTCTTGGAAGAATTGGTAATGAGGCCATACAAAGAATTCAACAACCAGTGTTCTAATCACATGCTACAACCAGGACCAGATTAGTCACAGAGCGATTAGTGGGGTTGCCCCAGCATCCGCACTCATACCCCCAACTGTCCCGATTTCAGCAGGACAGTCCTGCTTTTGGCGGACAAGAATGGAGGCTGGACACTTACAAGGAGCTGAAGTGGAGTGTGGACACATACAAGGGGTTGAAGAGGATACTGGATAAATACAAGGGACAAAAATAGAGGCTGGACACACATAAAAGGGCAGAAATGTTCTGCAGGGGTCACCACAATTTAGTTGCCTTGGGGACCCCACAAACCCTAAACCCTCACTGGCTACAACTATTTGGAAATCTATAGATAAATAGGATTTTTTTTATACTTTTTATACTTTTATACCATTAACAATAGAATGTAAAAGTAGGGATGTTGCCCATAGCAACTAATCAATTTCAAGCTTAGTTTTATTTTACATACTGGAGAATGTGATCTTGAATCTGATTGGTTGCTATGGGCATCCCCACTTTTCCAAACCTGCAGTTTAGTAAATTTAGACCAGTCACTCTGAAAACAACATAACGGCATTTACAACTCTACAAAAATGCCAACCCCAGAGCTAACTCCTCACTTGGATCTTGGCACTTCATTTTCTGTCCCATATCCTTTTATTAAACCACTGGCATGAATCACATTGTCTCAACAACACTCTTTTGTAAGACTTTTAGGCTGGAGGCAAAAGTGTATTATTATAAAGAGAACACATCATTATAATTCCTCTGTGATTCTAGCATATATCTGATATTACATTTATTGGACAGCAGGAACAAGGACTCATAAATATCTGTGGAAGTTTATGGGGTATATTTACTATGCGGTGAGATTGCAGTAAGGCTGAACTGTGGGGATGTTGCCCATAGCAACCAATCAGATTTAAGTTAACATTCTGTTTAGTGTGTATCCTGGAACAGAAACCTAGTACCTCAGAGAGATTTGATTTAGATATGGTTATCTTTTGATAGCTCTAGAGAGATTCACGTTTATGTTTGATATAGATTACAGTGAATCTCTAGGTTTAGACAAACTAATAAAAAAATATGTGTAAAAAACAAAGTAAATAGAAAAGGGAACCTCAGCGCTTAAGCAGCTCATGGTGGGCAAAAATTGAAGTGCTACCCACACTTCCACTTGAAAGATCAAATAACACAGAATTTTCTGCCCTATACCTCAGGGCTAAATATTCATGCACATAATAACCTCTCTATTACACATATATAGAAGAACTGATGTACATAATATTTACCACCGCCTCTATATTATAAAATAGTCCAAGGTTGAAAAAAAGAGTCCAATTTTTCTTCTCTCCTCTTTCCTTCCTTTTTAATTCAATGTTTCCTCCTCTTCTCAGCTGGGTCTCGAGGGCCGATCTCGGAAGAAAGAATTGTATATAGTGCAATAATGTTTGTCATACTTCACAAGATATCATATGCTTTTCACACACGTGTGAACTCTCTTGAGTTTATGTCAACTGATATGGTCTTTTCCTTCTGGGAATCCAGTCTCTATTCAATACATTCCTTTTTTTAGAACCTGATCTAGTGACTGTCAGAACTTTTCCTCAATAAAAAGAGATTTAAGTGCAGACCATGCAAAAAATCACTCTATATTTGTACACTATATGCTTACAAGATCCAACCTCCCAACATTGGGGGACGTGAGGTTGGGACACTTAGGCCCCGCCCCCGGACCGATCCCAGCTACACCCCTGGACCCGCCCAACTCCGGCCCAGGACCGCCCAACTCCGCCCCTGACCCGCATAAGCACCGCCCCTTTGACCGCCATGAATCGTGGCTATATTAGAAAATAAAATAAAAGTGATGTCTGTCCCCTTAGCGGGACAAACAGGGAATCGGGAGGGACAGCGGGACAGTCCCCCAAAAGCGGGACTGTCCCGCTGAAAGCGGGACAGTTGGGAGGTATGCAAGATCCTCCTCATGTTTTGTATTCCTCTATAATATCTCTCCTTTATCCTTCCAGATCCAGGTCCCGGTCTCCAGACGTCTCCCGATGCAAATCCTCCCTCCTGGGGAACAAAAAGCGTAGAAAGTAGTGCACCCCTTATACTATAGGCTGCTCAAAATAAAATTGTGCTTACTCTATTTCCCTCTTGTATTCTTTGCTTATCATTTTTTCCAGTGGATGGTTGATGCCATAAGTGTTATCTGAAAATCACGGTGTAGGTACAAAAGGCTGGGCCCCATAGCATTTTTTTAAATTAAAATATAAATAGAGAGAGAGAGAGAGAGAGAGAGAGGGAGAAGAGAATAGTATTTATATCTGGTGTAGAATCTGTAAAACAGTTAATCTGGCTTTGGGTTCCATTTAAGGAATCCCATTCCCAGAAGCTCTGGACCTCTGACTGCTAGGGAGCCTGGGTAATCTGGCAATGGGGTCGGCGGGTCCCCTAGGGCTGTGGGCTGCGAGTCACCTTGACTCTTGTTAGGCAAATGCTCACTGTTCATTGGGGTCAGCAGGGTAATTATTATTTGTGCATGTCATCCAGCACTAATATTTTGGGGAAGTCTTAAGCTGGGCATCCACTAGAACAATATCATTCTAGTGGGTATTGGTGCTGATAAATGGGGCATTTTCCATTCACAAGAATGATATTGTTGTAATGGTGCCTAAAAAAGTATAATAAATAGAGACGTGCACAGTTGCTCCCCCGCTACCCTGGTGCTTTCTCCCAGACAGATGAAGCGCCAGGGGAGCAGCTGGGTTCCTCTCCGGTGCCCAGCCATGACTGCAGAGAGGCAAGTATGTGGTATTTTTATTCCTTTATTTGTATTTTTTACTTTATTATTAAGTTTTTTTTAAAACAAACAATATCCTCCCTATATATTGAAGATTGCAGCTGCACTCTACTAGGTATACCACGTTGGGTGTATTGCACGTGATGAATTCCTTTATCTTGTATTCCTGGTTAGAGGTAGTGGATTTGAACGTGGCGAGTTTTGTGGTTTGGGAGGCGTGTGTGCGGCAAGTTTTACAAACCCCGCATCTATGAAAGCCCCAATTCTTCCTAATTATTTTTTCTAATATTTTGTGTTCAGCATTGTACTGTGTGATGATGGTAGTAGTTTTAGGCTGATTTTTCTCCTTTCCCTTAGTGTCCCTATTCAAATCTCTAACTTTTGCTAAGGTCTTTTCTAGTTTCACCTCTCTATATCCCTTTTCTCTGAAGAGGTTAATGGGTTTTTTTCGCTGGGTCTGTGCAGTTCCTTTTTAGCCTACGTAATTCGTTGTATGGGACATTTCTAAGCCATTTGGGGTAATGGCTGCTGGTTTGTTCTATATAGGAATTGCTATCCGTGGCTTTGCTGTAATTTTTGGTCTTAATTCTGCCACTGTCTATGTAGAGGGTAACCTGCTCTTTGCTGTTTTCAATTGTTAATTTGATGTGGTAATTGTTGTTTAAGTGCTGGCAAAAGTCACCTAATGAATTTGGTGGTCCGGACACAGCCGACACATGAGGATGCCCCTTGAAAGACACAAGCAGTGTCAGCATCTGAGGTTGGGGCTCTGACCAAGGCCCGGAGTCTGGCAATGGCCGTAGGGGCTCCTGATTAAAAGGAGGGGGAACAGGTAAGGCTGGACTTGCTGGGACCAGTAGTGTGGCAGAGATGAGCAGGTGTACTTGAGGCAGGATGGCATCTGTAGTGCTATGAGATTTGACAGGTGAGCATTTGTATCTGGCTGGGACCAGTGGTGCTCCAGGAGAAGGCAGGAGAGCGATGTAGCATGGAGGCAGAGGCAGAGGGCGTGGAGCAGCAGCACACCGCTGAGGGGAACAGCTGGTAGCCGCAAATTAACAATTGAAAACAGCAAAGAGCAGGTTACCCTCTACATCCCTGATGGCTAACCTATGACACGCGTGTCACTCGTGACACGCCAAGGCAGTTAGACTGACACACCTGTTGATGTGTAAAACCTCCACATTTAGAGGCTGCCATTTGATTAACTGTGCTCTGTTCCAATCCCTGCATGGAGATGTGGTGTCACTGCTGGTGCGATAGCTCCAGAGAACCATTTGCCATATACTAAGGCTTGCTTTGGGGTCAGAGCGTCCAGATGTACTTCTCTTCGGCTCTGGACTGGGGATTGTGGGTTACCCCTGTCTGTGCTTTGGGGTCATCGGCCTCCCTGCACCTATATACTCAGGAAGCCATGCTGCCTTACTGTGCCTGAACGCATCCCTGACCTCCCGGCCATTAGAAATGCTTGCTGTCTCCCAGAGCACTGGAACAGGGAATACACAATCACCTACCCAGGGAACTGGACTGGTAGAAATCTGAAAGACAACACAAAAAGGGGAAAAAACTGAAAAAAGCTTCAAAAAGCAAACAAAAAAACTAATAAAAAAAAACAAAAACCCCCAAAACAATAAAAGAAACAGACTGACAGCTGAAGATAGCAGTGCTTGCTTGGCACTGAAGTGCACTAGATACAACCCTGCAAATGCAATTCAGCAACAGAAGAGTCATTAAAGTAAATCTTTAACCCCTTTAAGACGCAGCCTATTTGGTCCCTAAAGACCAAGCCCTATTTTACACTTTTGACATGTTACACTTTATGTGGTAATAACTTTTTAATGCTTTAACGTATCCAACT
>JABWIB010001024.1:47420-62459 GCA_016617825.1 Platyplectrum ornatum
ATTGCCGGGTCACCCTGCGGTCACAACGGCGCTCGTCCTTACGGACCTTCCAACTGCGCCGTATATATAAGGCGCAGGGTCGGAAGGGGTTAATAGTTTTTTAACTTTCTTAACTAATAAATATATTAAAAATATATCTCAATCTTTGTTGGGGCTGCAATAAAAATTATTGACCAATTTCTTGAAGTGACACGCAACCCGAGGAAGGCTTTTTTCCGATTTTTGACACACCAAGCTGAAAAGGTTACCCATCACTGCTCTACATAGACAGTGGCAGATTTAAGACCAAAAATTACAGCAAACCCACAGATAGCAGTTCCTATATAGAACAAACCAGCAGCCATTACCCCAAATGGCTTAGAAATGTCCCATACAGCGAAATTTAAAAAACAAGCAAAAAAAAATTAACCTCTTCAGAGAAAAGGAATATAGAGAGGTGGAATGTAAGAGTTAATCCAACCTACAGCAGCCCATAGAATCCCAAAGTGATTGATCCCTCTATTTACTTAGCATAATGGACACTCCCAGGGATCCCTAGAGCCAATCCCCAGAAAGAGGAGGCGGGGCTAGATCTATTTATAGGGTTACATTGCTGCACTTCCTTGAATGCCTTGAAAAAGACCCCCAGAGGGTGGAAATGCGTTGGAAACAGGAGTGATTAACCTGGAACACTGGTACCCGCACAACACTGCTGGAACGAACAGCGGAGAACATGTTCGAAATGTGAGTGCAATGTGACATGTAAAGTGACTGCCAGAGACACAATAAACTGTTTTACACCATATGCGCTTCCATCTATTTTTCTCCCCTGCCGCCGAGAATCCGCGAGGTACAGAACTGCAGCAGAGAAGGACGCCAGCTGCATTGCTGGGGAGAGGGCGCGTGCACCAGCCGACACACGGGGACACCCCCTGAGAGAGACGAGCAGCAACAGAGCCCAGCAGCAGGAGGAGCGGATAGGCGCCAGGGGAGGGCGCCCCAAGTGTGCAACACATAGACCCTGGATCTATGTGAAGAATCACCTTAACAGTAAGCAAAACAATTACCTGACTTACTGTTTAAGAGATGAAGCAATCGCACATATGATCCACTCGAGCAGAGCCTGAGAACATATATATACACAAACCAAAGACTGTGACACCGAACAAAACCAATATCAGCCCCAGTTGTCTATACCCCTGTGTACAACATTTATACTGTCCAGTAGGCTAACCCTAAGCTCACTCATCATTAACATAACTGACTATACATAACCCATCTATGATATATATGTTCAGGGCTCTTATTAAGGGTTTTTTCAGTGCTAATCCTTTATTTAGCTCCGTCTATAGTTGGTCCCACCAACATGTGGCCTCTTGCAGTTTTTTCCAGGGCCACTTTGTATTCCCAATCCAGCCCTGCACCCCATAATAACCATAAGTGGTCCTGCGCCAGGTAGACTGGGCTATTTAAAAAAGGTTCCCTCCACAAATTAAGCATTCATCTCATTAAGGAACTGATTTACTGCAAAGCACAGTAATAAACCGGAGCACTAACCCTGGTAATAATACAATCAGAGGTTTACATATATGGGGATATTTACTTCATGTGTACTATAATCATTTCATCTATCAGATATTTTTGATTTCTAATTAAATGAATTCTGTTACACAGATAAATACTGTATAAGGACTAGAGAAACTCTCAGGGGTATCCCTTTCCATTTCACTTCCTAAACTTGCCTGTCCTTAGTTCTCAGTACTCCCTCTTCCCCCGCTCTCCATGCCCCCACTCTTGCTCCTGGCAGACCTTCCACCAGGATGGGAACTCAGCTCAGCTCCCAGATCCAATTATAGCATTTTCTTCCTGATCCACTCTCAGCCAAGTACGTCACATATGCAGAGAAGAATATCTTGCTTTTATGCTATATTTACTACTTGTATATTTATTACTGCTTTGATTATGATTTACAATGATATATATATTTGGATACTTTGTTAACTATTTGTGACTGCAAATGATTGAAGCTCAACTCACAACTCTTATGCCGCGTTCAGATTGCCTGCGGGCAAAAAGCCGCAGGCAAAAAATCTTCCAGGAAACGCCGGCTTTACAGTGAAGCCGGTGTCCTGTGTGTAGGGGAGGGAACCTAAAAAGACTGTGATCGTAATGATCACATGTCTTTTTAGGCCAATCGCCTCCCCTCATACGCGCTGGACACGGCATGCCGGCTCCAGACGCGTTCACTTTGCTTTAAGAAAGCCGGCGAGGCGGCGAAAAGCCTTCTTTTTCGGAGGCTCTGGAAGCCACCGATCCTCAGGCGCCGTTCTCAAAAGGCATCGTTCAGATTGCCTTCAAACGGCGCATTTTCCACTAGAGCTGTCGCTTTCACTGAAAACTACGGCGTTTTTAGGCAATCTGAACGGGGTTTAAGAGATAGATTTACTAAAATGCGGCAAAGAAAAAGAGTCCATAGCAACTGATGAGATTCTAGCTCTCACTTTCCTATTACATACTACCATACTTCAGAATGAAAGTGTAAATTACTCACAAGACCCTACCTTAACTACCTTAAGATTTCTGGATTGTACTTAAGGGCTCGGTCAAACTCTTAATTGGTATACCCCCCGCTTTGTGTACTTGATATATGCCCCTTCCTTGTAATCAGAAAGACTTCAGAATGGAAGTATGGATCAGGGCTGGAAGTGGGGGTGTATATGGGGGTATGCCATACCGGCACTTCTCCCACTGATGTTATTTAAAAACTACATATCCCTATTGACTTCTATTACATTTAGTGTTTCCATACCCCCACTTCTAGATGTCCATAACCCCACTTCTAAATTCCCACTTCGACCACTGGTATCGATCATAAAGATAATAACTTCCACATTTCTTTAATCACCATTTCTTATATATACTTACATACCCCAACTTATCTTGCTGTAGTCAAAGGCTCTTCTGTAGGGTAAAAGAAAAAAAGATTTTTTTATGCGCTAATTAATTTGTATAAATTCAGAATGGATGAAATTATGTACTAAAGCAATTTGTCAAAATTCATATAATTTTAATAAATCCTAAACACATAAATTTAAATAATCAAAGGCTCTTCTGTAGGGTACACAGATTCTACAATATGTTCCTGCCCCAGTGTCATACTCTATGCACTCAGTACTCTATGTCTCCTTGCTAATCCAGACCATATTGTGCCATATTTTGTTATTACATACTGTTTGCATATTATATGGCAATAGCATTGGTATAGGTAAAATGCTTGGTAAATGGTAATATAGTCAATACACTGCACTATTATTTTGCACAGAAGTCATTTATTCGGTCATTACAAGAGGAAGTTTTAAAGCCAGTTGTGTATCTTTGTCCATATTCCATGTGTGGTGCAGCACATACATAATCCATGAGCACAGTATTTTCCCAGGCAGGGCTGGGATTACCATATTTCACCCACACTGAATAGTACTGAGGCTGGCAGACAGAAAACAGGGCACAGCTAAAGCAAACAGAACACGCTTGTAACTGGAGAAGAAATAAAACGAGCTGGCCACTGATAAGTTGTGTCCTGTTTCCATAACAGAATCTGCATCTAAATGTACAATCAGTTTTCACTCTTATTAAATTTTCTATGGCTGAGGGCTGAATAATATCATTTACATATATAAAAAAATATGAAAACATGATCATTTACTAACAATAAAAAATACTGTTTCCAACATAATGTGTCTGTGTTTGTGCCTGCTATAACGTAAGCACTGGCTGTCATTTACGCAGGTTGCACAGGTCATTATCAAGCTGAAAAAACTTTATTCACTGCAAGAATCTTACTCAATCATCTGTTTTGTAAATGAAGCAGGTCAGCGCGTAAATATAAGGCAGCCTTCAGGACCCATCATTGTTTAAAATGACCTGCATCAAGTCCAGAAAAAGGGAAAAACTTAGCCTCATGGTAGCGTGACACTTTGTAGTGTGACACTGTGTCACCTGCAACTAAACACAACAGGTTGGATTATACCAATATTTATTGTGGGAAATTGACACCCACCTCATACTCATATTTTTAAATGCTGATCTGTGTTATACATGACTATGGATGTTATACTATATTTTTATGTATGCACTAATAAAAAAGTAGAATAAAAAGTAAAAAGTAGATGCAAAGTTTTATAGAACGGAAAGAAGACATAGGGGTATATTTACTAAGCAGGGAGATTGCAGTGAAATTCGAATTTGGGGAAGTTGCCCGTGGCAACCAATCAGATTTGAGCTCTCAGTTTCATTTTACACTCTGGAGAATGTGAACTCCATGGGCAACTTCCCCAAATTCGAATTTCACTGCAATCTCCCTGCTTAGTAAATATACCCCATAGGGTGGATCATGCTCCTAATTGTGGGGGAGTGCACTCCCCTGTCACTTACCTCTTGCATAAAAAGGAAGGGGCCTTGCAACTTATTGTTAAACAATTTTTTTTAGCATTGCAAATCAGTAACGGTCTGCCATGAAGCTGGTTAAGTCAAACTTTAAAAACAAAGGTGGAGATTCCTATGCACATCTCTATTGTACATATTAAACATAAAACTATTCAGTATATTGTTTCCCTGCATTCAAAAAATGTTTATAAAATAAAATTCATATATACCCTTCACATTATAACCTGGTTTTGCGTCAATTGAATCTGCATGACAATGCCATGGACAGTAATATTTCTGTTCTGCCATCCAGACTCCCTGTATCTGTCGTGCTCCCCGCAGGCCACAATAAATCCAGACCCACACTAAATATTACCTTGTAATATACATATATTAAATGGTAATGCTCATTATTGCCACCTGCCAGTCACATATGGTAATGTGTCTCATTTTCAGAGCCTCTTGTGAGATTTTCTGTCTTTTGTATTATATTGTGTTAAACCTATGGATGAGCACATACTGGGGTGAGCTAAGACTGCTGTCACTTTTATTGATGGATATAACAATTGCCATATCAACATAGTGAATAACACTGTAAAAGATTAATATTCGTCACAGTACATTTAACCTTATAAAGAAATGGAGTTTGTACAGTGTAAACATGAGAAGGAAGAAGCGGCCATTTCAGGCAGTACATGGTCATTTCAGAGAATACTTTATTCACTTTATCATTTAAACATCAACATATCAACCACAATCGGCGATTAGCTGTCCTAAGACTATTTCACGGCAGAAATTAAGCAAAGAGGTCTTCACAATAATTTAGTTGTTTTAAAATAAAAGGAAAATTAAATATTATGATTCACAAATGGGGCAATACTTAATAAAAGGTATAGGAGTATATTAAATGACCACTTTAAGAAACAGTGGCATACTTTCCATTGTCACTGTCTCTATTATATCTATATGATATTAGCAAGGAGAGGCCACTAGGACAGTGATTGACTCCATCACAAAGTGGTATGCGGATTTCCAATCCATAACCCATAATGAAGCTGTTGTAGATGTAAATGACACATATCACATGTATTTTGCTGTTCAGAGATTACAGACGGATGCTGAGATCTGATCCAGGAGAAGAGGTTGATTTCAGGTTCTGACTTGTCCATAGGAAATATCAGTGTTATATTTAGTCCACTTTTGTCATCTCTGAGACCTTTTTAATATGACGATCCAGCATTTTATTTTAATCTCTCTGTGGGATGAGAAGAAAGAGAAGGAAAGCAGAGGCCTGTGATGCCCAGTGTAGGAATTCCTCATGGGATCAGTTAAATTAAGCAGAATATTCATAGTATAAGAAGGATGCCTTGGTAACAGAGGGTCATATGTAACTGGTTTAACTATATAGAGAAATAGTAAAGGATAACTAGTCATGTACTGCAGCAGACATCTATGCAGACAGGTGTTATTTACAGGGAGAAATCCCAGACCAAAAATGTAGCATCTGACATGGTAAGTGAGGATCAAGGTAGGTGACAACTGCGCAGAATATAAATGCATGACGGAAAAGGACAGTGCAACATGGAAAAAGCAAGGTAGCTGAATGCTAACCTTAGAGAAGGAAGCAGAATGTAGAAAGAGGGATCAGTTTAGTATATATATATATATATATATATATATATATATATATATATATATATATGTATGTATGTATATTGTATGAAAAGAGAAAATTTTTAAAGCACTAATGCCTAGGGCTAAAGAAAAAATGGTGGTAAGAAGGACTGATGTCCTTCTTTACCCCTCCGGTGACAACTGAATAGATTCTAATTTGCACATGATCAGCTTGATAAATTTGTAACACATATATATCAGTATATCTGAGTTTTAGTATATCCTAAATAAATAAATAAATAAATAATAATAAAGATTATATATATATATATATATATATATATATATATATATATATATATATATATACTCTTAGTTCAGCCCAACGTAATACCTATAAGAAATCACAAGAAAAAAAAACGATATTTCTTGAATGCCAATTAAAGATCCTGTCTGCTAAGGGAAATAGTAAATGACAGTCATTGCAAGTGCCTGAAAAGCCCGTCCTTTAAGCTGACACTCATCTGCCAGTCTCATGACAATCTGTCTGTGAGTGTCTGCGCTGGAGGAATGAACCACTAGAAAGTTGCAATCTGCTCTCAAGACAGTGTGATTGTGTTTATCCTCATTAACATGGCCGGGACAATATAGCAGTTTGACGTTTCAGACAGAGCTGATTAGCGCAATGAGATTAACTGTTTCCATACAAGCGACAACTGCTCAGTTGATGATACACAATCAGCTGTACTTGGAAATGTAAATGGGAAAAAGAGAAGGATTTTCCTTTTCCTTGTTTACTAGACAGTAAATCACATTGGATCTTACTTAGAATTGTGTTCTTTATGGGAGAACCCAAAAACATATCAAAGGGGCCACATCCAAGTGTGTGTTTGTAACCCCCCAGCCCTGTTATTCACGTCATCAATGCAATTTTCACTTCTCAAAAAGAGAAGCAGGTGGTGTTCTACTCCCATGGATATCTAGGCCAACCCGCAAAAGATAATGGATGGGGGGGGAAATGTTTTGTCTGGAAAGCATTTTATTCTATAGTAAGCTTTGAGAATGAAATGGAACCAATATACAGCGAGAAGCTTCATGCTGGGTGCCACTTGTCATCTGTTAAGGGTAAGAATATCGCATAACTACCCAGAGTGCAGGTGGTTCGGATGTTATGGGGCCCACAGGAGGGGAGCCCAAGGCAGCTGTCCACATGGCACCCAAAGAGGGCTGCTTTAAGTAACAATGCTCACAGTGATTTATTGATATTGACCGCAATGCGTGCTTTGTTTCTGCTGATAAATCCAATAAAACAACCATTGCTCAGCATGCGTATAACGGCATACAAGACCCAAACAATTGTGCATACGTGAAAACTGACGGCAGCTGGGCCACGTGCGTATGAAGCAACCTGCCCTCCCATCCAGTCTGCCAGCATTCTTGACATGGAGATCCTCTATTCCAACAGGATTAATGATAGTTTGCTGGAGGTAATTCGACAAGATGGTGGTCTATAGGTGCCAGCTGAATTGTAGTATGTGTAGCAATAGTAGTATGTTGGTACTGCATATAAAAGTATAGTAGTAGTACACGGGCAGCACTGATGGCTCTACGGGTAGCCGGAAGCCTCACAGCACTAAGGTTGTAAGTTCAATTCCCGGGACAGGACCTTATCTGTGTTGAGTCTGTATGTTCTCCTCTTCCATTAGAATGTAAGCTCCTCTTCCATTAAAATGTAAGCAATGCCTCTCCCCCATCCATTCTGTATGTCTGTCTGTTTGTATTCCCCATTTTATGTACTTTTTACACTTAGAGTTACTCTTCCTAAAGTGATCACCCTAAATAGCAGAACGGGCCTTTCCCACTCTGATGGTGATAGAGTGAAAATAATAGCGTCCTAACTTCATCCCAAGCGTAATATTTACACGGAGGGTGTGCTAGCATTAGAAATTCCACACTGAGCAGCTGCCTGAGCCGGGGAAGTCATCCCAGCAAGACATCAATGTGAGTGGTATTTGTTGGGCGAGAGCTAATAAGCATTTAATACATTCCTGCTCAGATGCAGCGGCTGATGGCTTTTTTGTTCCACACTGAAATGACACCGCAGTTTTTTGTTTTATTCATACTTGTACTTTTGTCCATTCTTCTCCAGAGAATGTAAAATCTCTCCGTACTTATAAATAATTCAACGGTCTGAGCCTGTGTATTCAGACATTACATTGAAGAACGTGTCCCCCTCCTACAGATGGACGCACAATGACGCAGTTGCCTGAGGACTAAGAAATAAGAGCTTAATATTATTTTATTTTCCTGTATACGGTTTTTATTGCAGCATTTGTTAGCTGGGTGTAAAATGGCCACAGTTCTGTGACCAACATCTTTATCGTTTTTATAAAATAATATATACTTTTAATAATCTGCCATAAATATATACATATATACATTCACAGCAGACTATTTCATACTGTAAACTAGCTTAAACTAAAAAAAATAGAAAAAATACCATACAATATATGATTACAATAAATGTACAATAGCCATACAACAATGGTGTCACAAAGCAAGCACTTCTCCGGCACAGCTCTGAACCCCCCACCCCAACTTAAAGGCTGCCAAACTGATGAAGAAAACTGTTGTATAATATTAACAGATGGGTTAAAAACACAAAAGGAAATAACATTTACATATCAGTTTATTTAGAACTTGATTCTGCCACCCAACTTCCGCACATAGAGTATGGAAGTATAGAAGGTGGTTTTTGTTGGGTGGCTGTGTTGGTCCTTAACCTTCACCTAAGATATACCCCACATCACCCACCCACTAGGTGGGTGATGTGGGGTATATTTAAGGTAGGGGTATAGCAGCATAAGTGCTGCTATAACCCTGCTACACTTGCATGACAAGGGCAGTGCCAGGGAAACTCACTCCCCTTTCTCGCTCGCACGCAAAGGTTCTTGATCCGGTCCCTACTATACATAACTAGGATATAGCTATATTAAGGAACCTTACTTGCCATTACCAAGACGTTTTCTATAGGTGTGACAATAATGTGTACTCAGAATGCCTATGTCTAACTACCACAATGTCATATGTCTTTATAAAGTAAGCTGTAAAGAAAGGGATCAGACAAACCAGTAATGGTTGTTTGTTGGCTTATTATAGAGGAGTGGACTGCACACATATATCTCTTTTTGACCTCTCAACACTGGTTTATTGATTGTTCCACAGTGCAGTGATTGAAAAAAGCTTTTATACCAACTTATTAGTAATAGGTGGCAGGGTCAGTGGAGTGATGATGCTTAGCTCCCTAACAGCACTGACTGGAATCCTCAGTTCTCAGCAGGCCAGTCTGGGAACAACTTACACTTTCAGGCGTATACTTGCGCACTGGAATTGGAAACCAGAATCTGAACTTCCCGAAAGAAACAAAGAATATATTTAAAAACTACTTTTTTTTCTGGTCTAGAGAAAACAATAATGTAGCTTGAAGCAGCCAGCAAATACTGCAGTAATACTCTCTTTGCTGAAGCTTTGTTGAAATGAGAAGTACATAGGCCAGTCTAAGGACACTTCAGCTTTACTGGGATAAGACGTCCATAGAACTGCCAGAGAACTGTGAAAATAGACTCAACACTTATCTGAAGAAAGCAGAGGTGGAACTCGTGGGTGCAAAATGATTCTTTGGGCCCACTTCCCTTCAAAGGATCGGGTGCGTTGTTTTTCAAAATCTGGGTTGGTATATTGGTAGGTGCCCGGGGGTGCGCACGTCAGGTCTGGGCGGATTTACAGCCAGCATCACTTGATTCTACCTGACACAGACGATCAGCTGTCAGGAACATGATCTGACAGTGTCCCTGCGCTCCCGGGGAACAACTGCAGCACCTGCAGGTCCCGGGAGCCACATGAGTCCTGAGAACCCCATGGGTCCCTAGATCCTCGTGGGCCCTGGTTCTATGCACCTGCTGCACCAGTGGTAGTTCCGCCTCTGGAAGAAAGACCCCATTGCTTGATATCGTGGCCAGCATTTGTCTGTCACAGTTGTTGGTCAGGCTGAATCTTTTATATTTCACACTGCACCAATAAAAGGTCGATGTGATGAGCCCAACAATTGGCTATAGGGGCCACATCATGAACCAGATGACATCCATGGGTTTAAAGAAACATAAGTGAAACAGGAAATCATAGATGTTGGATGAGAAGATTCAGAGAGAGAAATGTAGACCTGCCAGAAGAAGACAAAAAGCAACACCAAGAAGAGAAGGGAAACACCAGAGGAGCTTCTGAGAAGACTCCTATTGATGGAAAATCAAGGTAGATGGCACAAACCCCATCCAGGAAGAGCTGGCTCTAAACAACCTGTTTAGTGAAAAGCCTGCAGAATATAGGTATAACGGCAGGGACCAGTACTGATAACCTCTGTTCCTTGGCAGCGAGCAACAGTGCAGCTTCCCCGCACATGAACCATTACCTAATCAGTGGATTGGCCTCCAATTGGCAAGAATTCCCCATTGACACTTATGCACCCACTGCCACCAGTGTACCCTGGGCAGGGTGATTTAGGGATGCTATGTAAATGTTATATGTTATAGTTTTGATGGCATAGAAGGACATTAGTTAGACTGTAAATATTGGACTTTTGATGGAATAAGGGGCCACAGGCAAGACAGGACATATTGTGGACATTCTGAAATCAGGAGTACATTGGCCAGTCTGGGAATATTGCAGCTTTTTAAATGATCAGTAACAAGAAAGGACAGGCCCGGCTTCTATTCAAATATATTAAATGTGTGCAAGTGTATATAATGAAGGTGGTGCAGCCAAGGACAAAACATGGTTAGGGACTCACCTACTGGAGGTGCCTTGACGCTGGGCAGGTGAGCTTAACCCAATATAGCTATATTGTGAACTAAACCTCCTGTATATGTATGTGCAGACACATAGTGGTATATATTGTTTGGATTAGAGCGCCAGACTTTCTCTGTTTCTTGTATTTACACATTGGTCTTTTTGTCCTTGGCTGCACCTCCTTCATATATATACACTTGCACACATTTAATATTTTGAATAGAAGCGCGGCCTGTCCTTTCTTGTTACTGATACTAGTTTTCTATGGGAGCTTGACCACTCCCCAAAATGACTGCTGCACACTTTCAAATGGAGGGCTGTCTTACTACAGACATCCTGGTTACACATAATGCAACATGATTAGGGACTCACCTACTGGAGGTGCCTTGACGCTGGGCAGGTGAGCTTAACCCAGTATAGCTATATTGTGAATTAAACCTCCTGTATATGTATGTGCTGACACATAGTGATATATATTGTTTGGATTGGAGTGCCGGACTTTCTCTGTTCCTAGCTTTTTAAATGATTACATTACATTATAAATATCATTATTAAATATTTGACTTACATTATTGATTCAAATACCAAAAGCCATGATAACTTTCTTGTGTTTATGTCGATAGTAACCCTTCCGGTATGAATAAAGAAGATTTCAAACTATGACCCAGGCTCTGGGGTATATTTACTAAGTGGTGAGATTGCAGTGAGATTGGAAAGTGGGGATGTTGCCCATAGCAACCAATCAGATTCAAGCTCTCAGTTTCATATTACACACTGGAGAATGTGAACTCAAATCTGATTGGTTGCTATGGGCAACNTGATAGTTCTTTTTAAAAATCTGGAATATTATAAGCAATCCAGCATCAACTATTAGTAACATGGAGAGATTCTTGGCAACACCTTCAACTTAAACAACTTGATTAGTCATCAGGGGTTGTGCTGCATCCATTTTAATAAACCAAATAAACTACCTTATTGTAATCCACAAATTCAAAGAAAAAAAAATCCTCATCTTTACTATGTAATTAAACCAAAAATAATTAATAATTTGTCTAGAAAAATTGGGGGTATATTTACTAAGACCACTTGGGGGTATATTTACTAAGCGGTGAGATTGCAGTGAGATTGAAAAGTGGGAATGTTGCCCATAGCAACCAATCAGATTCAAGCTCTCAGTTTCATATTACACACTGGAGAATGTGAACTCAAATCTGATTGGTTGCTATGGGCAACATCCCCACTTTCCAATCTCACTACAATCTCACCGCTTAGTAAATACAACCCTCTGTGTCTTAGTAGTTTAAAAACATTTTACTTTATTACTTATCTGTCCTGAAGACTGAAGTAGAAAAATAAGGATAAAGGTGTCAACATGATCAATATTGATTTAATTCCTTGTTGCACAGGTCTCAGTATCTCAGTAAACCAAGTGCCAGATTGACATTTAATATTTATTCCAACAACCTCTTACTAAGGCATCAATACCGCTCTCAGCTCTTATCATAGTTTCAACTTGTGATATTTTAAAAGTTGTCGACAGTCTGGGTAACTGTTCTCTCACTGTGACTGTGTGATATATGGTGCTGTCACAATCTCTCTTCCTAGCGCCTTCATTTTTTATGGTTCTCTTGATGGGAAGAGGACCACAGATGGTATACTCTGGTGATGTTTCCACATATCCAAATATCTTAAAACCATTAAAGCAGCTAAACTGTTTATGTCAGTTTTCTAAATACCTTCAGCAGTGATTTATTGCGAACTTTCCATCTGTAGCAACCATTGTTCCAAATGTAGCAGGATTTTCAGAGTATGGGAGGATTCTGGGAAAGTCACACTGTTCTTGCCTGTGCTTGATTGTCCTTGGATAGATATAAATAGGGCTCTTTTCTGTATTGTGCTGTGGACTGTGCCTGTTTTCTTGGCTGCGACTTAGATATTATGATGTTAATCTAACAAACAATACACTGATTGTTAGAAGAAGGAGGCTGAGGCAAATAGGCTGAGAATTTTATTTTTGTGAGCCATAAAATATACATACGTTGCCTTGCTAACCAAAGATACATGGGCCAGGGTATACATCATGAAGAAAACTTCTGTGTCGGGATACTATTTTCTTTTCTGTCATCTGAATCAGCGTGCAAATACGTTATGTTGTAGGGTCAGATACAGAACAAAAGCAGAAATCATCGATTAGCACTTTCTGCACTATTCTGATATCTGTGCATTTTCCTTTGACATGACCTGTCTTTCAACACTAGGGCAAGTTCATATAAACAGTGCTGTGGCACCCTAAAACATAAAATGGTAATATCCCATAAGATCCTAGCCGATCCTGAAGATGTGATATTCTCTCCTGGCTACAGGTAAGATCTTCCACTAATTTTAAAAGGTTATTAGACCATAGACATGGTGATCATCATTACAAGGCAGGGCATAAAACAGAATATGTGTGTTCTGCACGCGCATCTATGCTACCCGATTGGTATGAATTCTATCCAGATAATTGACATTTGTTGGGCTTCAAATCATAACACTTAACTCGAACCATTAAATCAAGTACATCTTTAGCACACTCAAGGCCATGTGACTATCCAAATCCAAAAGTGTACGTCATATATCACAATCTGAATGACCTAAGTTACAGTACGTCTATAGTTTATAGCAGAGTAATAGTCTGCCTTCTCATAATTACTGTCCAACACTGTCCTATTTCTTTAGGTGTAAGCGCAGCAATTGTTAGCATTACCCATATGTATAACAGGATTGAGCTCAGAAAGTAGACACAAGGACCCAGATTTAAAAGTCTACTAGAACATGTCAGCTAGAATATAATTGATTGCTATGGATAACATCTTCACTTTTCCTTTCTGGCAGTGTAGTAAATCTAACCCTAAGGCCCAAATTTACTAAGCAGGGAGATTGAAAATTGGGGATGTTGCCCATAGCAACCAATCAGATTCTAGCGCTTAGTTTAACTTTATATACTGGGGAATGTGAGCACTATTCTGATTGATTGCCATGGGCATCATCCCCACTTTTCAATCTCCCTGCTTAGTAAATTCAGGCCCAAGGGTCTGATACACTTGTGTTTGCTTCAGTGTAGTCTGCACTAGTGGAAATGGAATTTCCACTATATTATAATGAGAGTGTGAGCTTAGTGCTAAAATATAGGGGATTTACATTCAATAAAAGCCCCTAGTTATAACACAGCCTTATAAACCTAAGAAGTATTTAACTGTTTTATTTAAGAATAAAACCCACTATAAATACACTACTATACTGGCTATTGTATCTAGACTGAATACCAATACATTGTAGCACATATAACATAAACATTTTTTTTCTAATTTGAAATGTTTCAGGGTGTTTTTACTTAAAAAAAATATATATAATTATTATATTATGTTTGTGATCTTTATTATACTTCAGCAGTACATAAACAATACCAATGTAACTTTGTTTAAAATAATGAATAAAGAAACATGTAAAGGCTTGCATAGGATGCTCAATTATACATGTCAGTCTATTAGCCAATATACATCCATTTGCATGTTTGAAATGTGCTGTGCAAAAAGATCAAATGAGCCCCTAAAAATTCTACCAGCAAATTTATGGTCATGTCATATTCATGTCATGTCATATAACAATATATGTATCTTTACTGATAATTTCCCATTTTCACATGCGATGATACTGCAGTTGGGATTTATTATTATTATTTCAGTAGATAAGCTTCAATCGACTGTATAAAAATAAAAATAAGTACAAGATATATAACTAGGATTTTTCACCCCTTGGTCTCAGGGCTGAGCTGGTAAACTACAGATCTGCAGAGCACACAGGACAAAGCCTGAGATAAAACAGACTATAAAAATAGCATTGCTCTTCATAGCTAGAGAGCATAAATATTAAACATATATTCTGCCAGTGTTTAGCTATGCACTGTTAAAACAATTAATTAATAGAAATCGTCCTTGACAATAGTAAGCAATAAAATTGTGATGAAGAGTTTACTATAAGAAAGTCAAAGACCTTTTTTTTCCAGAGGGCCCAACAGAGATGGATGTACATCTTGGTAAGTGTATGAGATGCAGCCATGCCTGCACATGTATAAGGTGCTGTAAGGAATTAGTTGTTTGGTCCCGGTCAACTTCACCCCTTCTTGCCTCTTATCCAGGGCCC
>JABWIB010001024.1:82364-103187 GCA_016617825.1 Platyplectrum ornatum
ATATATATATATATATATATATATATATATATACATATACAGTATGGACTGGATTAAGGACTCTAGCTGATACCCAACTTGATGCAGACTGTGGGAAACAACACGTTTTCTGTAGTCTGTGTATGAAGTCTGTCTGTCAAATAGATGATGATCACATGCAGTACGGAAATTGCGGAACTTTACGTACTGTGCAGAGGGAGGACCGGGGAGAAAAATGCTAAGTGTACAGTAAGGGCTTGGCTAAATCCTTACATACAACTATACCGTAAGCTTTAAAAAAAAGGTTACGGTGTGGGTATAAGCTTTTAAGAAAAATCTTTGTGGAAAACTTATGGTAGGGTTCCCGTGGCAGGTCCCTCTCTGTATGCGGAGGAGACTAGGAATCCCATATTGCAGGATCTGGCCACAGAGTGTGGAACTGTGGTAAAAAGTGAATGCACATGCCAGATGTACACTTGCGCATACATTGGGCCGAACCTGAGCCCCTGACCAGCTAAATTACATTAGGTGGGTAAGAGTATATGTAAATTAACTTGTGGAGTAGGATTTGGGTGATCTGTGTGGATAAATGTCTTATGGACCAATGACCAGCACAGGTCACTTAAGGCAGGGATATAGAAGTGTAAGCGCTGCTATGTCCTGCCATTTCTGGCCAAGGGTGGCAGAAAATACCTCTCTTACCTCCCACACAGATCTGTGCTAGTTCTATATCTCTAAAAAGTTAAATAGGGATAAATGTTTATATGATGTCAGATTGCATGGAATTAGTCACAACAAGGGGTGGCGCGCCCTTTGGGGAGAATAGGCAGCCGCCTAGAGATTGTTAAAAAAAAAAATAAAAATGATTAATTGGAGGGGCAGCAGTATTTCCTCCACCCTGCTGCCTTCCTCAATGGTTTCACGTCACTCGATCTGGACGGACAGGGGGCATCAGAGTCAGGGCTTTTCCTTTTACACCTTAACCACTTTCTCAGGATGTGCTGTCCCTCCCGCCTTTCTTGTGGTGCTTTCCATCTCACCCTCTTTCCTGTGTGGTGTGTTCCATCTCACCCACCTTCTCACCACTTATCTCTGGGTATACTAATGCTCCCAAGCTGGTCCCAGTCCCTAACAGCATCACTGCAATCACAATAATCCAATGTTTCATTACTATTAATCAGACTACACTGTAACATCCCTGGCTGTCAGCATAGTCCCTCACTATAAAGTAAAAGAAGTAAAGTAAAGAAGAATCCAATCCGGCAATAATTGCTCAAAATATATTTGAACGCAAAAGATTTACAAGCTTTCATAAAAGTGATCCCTTTCCATTTAGATCACGGGCCATCAAGAGCATCACTAATGACCGCACTGGATCTAATCCCATGCACACATTATTTTATACACATTTAGACAAAAGGGTGATGATGTATCTGCATCGATGTGTGGTGACGTATCACGGATGTATCAACCTCCTTCACTGGTTAGCAGGGTCAGGTGTCCTTTGTATCTTGACTGATGATAGGTGAGATCTTGGTCCTTTGTTCCTCAGGTGGGGTTCAGCAAAAAGGATTCAGATGGAATTCCCACCACCACACTCTAATGCAGAGTTCCAGTTACGATGACTATGGAACTAGAGTTATCTGGAACATAACATATTCAATACATTGCATTGATGACATTACACCTGCAATCCAATTTTCATCATTTTCCTATAATCGCTATCCATGACATTGTGATTGCAATATTGCACTCATGCACAATGATACAGAATAGCAACCATCGTACCCTTTGTTATATGTGTATCCATGCTACACACACAGACTTTTGACCTAGTTGTTTTATTACTCTGTATTCCTAAACTTTAACACTATGATGCAATAATATGATGTTTTGTCATACTTAAGTTTCAGTTTGCTTGTTGCTCTTCTCTTAACTGTATGAACTGTAAATGGTTTCTCTCCATTGTTATATTTGGATCTACATCTAAACAAACATTCTTGTGTAGGTGGAAAGGATTTTCTATTATTTTTGTTCCAAACACCTCTGCAATATACTGGAGATACATTGCAGCTCCTGACTTGCCCCCATTACATATCCAGTAGTATTACCCCAAGGCTATTAAAACTATTCAAGCAATTTATAATGAAATAAATAAAGTCAAGTGATCGAAGTTTTGCCTCATTTTCAGTCATTTATGACATTTATCCCTGTACATGGTAGGCCGTTTTTTTCCCTTGGCAACAGCGCAGCCTCCTGTGAGAGCAGCGAGTGCAGCAGTTTCCAAGGCGTAAAGGCTTAACCTCTTGTTTTCTTTCTCGATGTGGGAATGTGAGGCTTTTCATTGCAACAGTTATTATATGAACAATGTGTCCTGTTTGAAGTTTCATATTGTTTTGACTCCCGCGCCAAGCCCAAAATTCCCACGGGTTATTGAATTGTGTTGTTAGTAAAGCAGTGCCTGATTCAGTAATACCAGCTCCTAAAATTCAATAAGGGGCTGAGATTTTGCTTATGCCAATGACGTCTAGCTTTGCATCCATCCATTGGATTTTAGGTGGAAAACAGTACATCTGACAGTTACCAAACATAAGGGAACATAAGGGAACATTTCTAAAGAATCTGGCCAATACTGACTTACAAAGTGTGGCTGATCTCTATGCATTCCAATAGAATTGTGGGTTCTTGTGGGGAATGTTTATGCATGGAGAGAGAAATCATCTAGTAGTATTAACCCAACTATAATTATATTAATAATGACATAAGAATAGCACATATTGTATCATATCCATACACTGCCATAAAATGAATGATACATGTATCTGGAAGTACAAAGAAGATAAAAGAAATACCTTCATAGGCTGACGCATCAACATTCTGCATTATATCAGTTATATCAGCAATGAAATGATATGATACCATACCAGTGTGCTTAGAAAGGACTCTTGGTAATAGTATACTTCACAATATGTGCCTTGCAAGTTGTATGGTTTTTAGCACTATACACTTCAATCTTATTCTTCATTTAATTTTACTTTTATTATTTTAAATTTCTAATTAAAAGATGCGCAACTGCTGCAGAACTACTCACTGCTGCCATTGTATGACCCTCCCACACGAAGGTCAAGGGAAAAGCATAATATATGTCATTTGTATTTGTAGAGACTGTGTTGGTAATGTTCGAATGTTATGTATCTTCTCCTTTTCTATCGAGGGGCGAGGCTTCAGGCATGATTCGTGTATTTGTGTGATTCCATGATATTAAGATGCAAATGCAATGGAAAATTCAGGCTGACTGTAACTGGCTATAACCATAGGCACCAAATATACACTATTAATGTATACCTTTTACTGTATGTGTTCTCACTGCAGGAATAGCATTACATCCAATTTTTTATATATGCAGTCAGATGAATTTTGCTCAATTTACCCCTTATATTATCTATTAAGAAACTCTAGGAACTATCCTCACTTTCATTTTCCATTTGGTGACACCCAGCTACCACCCTGTCATTATTAACCCCATACACAAATGTCTCTGCTAACCTCGCGCCTCTATATATTACCTTCCACACTTAGGTGTTGATTTTGCTCAGAACAATTCTTCCTTCATTATAACGTCTGTCAGATGCAGAGTATTTATACTGTGGGTGTAGCAGCATTCTTTTCCTCCACACTCAGCTATGTTTTCAGTGTAAACAACAAGCGAAGTGGATGCACTGCACCTAACACGCAGAGCAAAGCAGTCTACCCCCTGTATGTTTATACTAATGAGACAAGGCGGAATACCTCACGTCACATTTAAAACATCTGACAAATCTGTATGGATGTATAGTGTTTCAGTCATTGTAGATCTAGGAGCACTTTTAGAACCACTGTGATTAGTCCTATGACATGTCATTATAATCCAGTCTGTCCAATATAGTAATGTGTGAGAGTTTGAAAATAAGAGCAACAAGTGAACATTTACACCTGAGCAAGACCATGTTGAGGCCAAATGTCAGTTTTTCAATAACACTTTCCACATATATATGGCCGCTACTTATGGGCCACTGCTGTGGGCCAAGAAAATTGGCAACCAGCATATAGGCATATAAGGCAATGTAAAGCTCCTGTGCCATGCTGTAACCCATACAGCACACTATCATGCCTGTGTCAGCTCTGGTATCTGGGGGACAGAGAGGAAAACGCTGCCACACATAAGAAGGCTGCAAGCCAGGCCATACCAGCTGCACTCATAGTGACTGATCTGGCTTTAAAGCGAAAGCAGTGGAGGGAATGAAGTTACATACAGCAAGCTGATGGATGTGATTGGGATTCGGCTCTCTGGACTGATGACTATAACACAGACCCAGCAGCACATCCATGCATCATCCAGGACAATTAATATAATTTCCGGCATACTCTAGTATATACGGTATATATATATATATATGTTTCCCCCTGAAATAATACATGGTTTTGCTATGGTCCACTTTCCACATGATTCATTCTTATTTTCAAACTAGTCTGTTCAGTGCTCCATACCAAACATTAAATAACACTATGGTCTAGAGATGGAATGAAGCACCATACTTTTTTGTCCCTTGTATTTATACTGTGATGATATTTTGTCCTTGGATGCACCACTTACATTTACAGTTACATACATTACATATATCTGAATAGAAGAGTGTCTTGACTTTTACTAATGTATCAGTGATGAGAACTGGTTGTGTCCTTTTCTAAGAATTCTCTACCAGTTATAATATAACTAATATACTAAAAACAGTATATAGGTAATAGTGCCAGGACATCCCAATAACTTCACAGGCATCCTTGGACTAGATCATCTTTTATAATCATATGTTACTAGAAGAACATATACTCCAGCAACCACCAATGTGACTGTATGTATAAATGTGGCAGGATTCAGCCTTCTGTACATATTAGATCCCCATTGTCATTCCCCCTATATTCCCCATTGTATCACCTAAGCGTAAATATATAATGAGCATAAATATTAGACTATTAAACATCTCTCAACTCTAATACTGTTGAACTAATGAAACTTACCTCCCATGCAATTCAACATGGTTTTGCCCAAATTTTCCGCTTGTAAGTTCTATAGTATGCAAGTAGTTCTGGATCCAGTTCTAGTTGTAGGAACTAAGGCCAGATTCAGATTTACACTCTCATGACTTACACTCATGACTTACACTCTCATGGGCAAAACCATGATGAATTGCAGGGGAGGTAAAATGAATGTCAGTTTTTGCATGCAGGGAGAATACTTTATTGTTGCATGTTGCACACAGATACTGACCAGCGTTACTGTTACACTGTTATTAGACTTGTGCTGGAAACATCATTTCTCATCTGTAATACTGATTGCAACTAATTAAATTTACCTTCCCTGCAATTCAACATGGTTTTGTCCATGAGAGTCTAAGTCTTGAGTGTGAGTTAATTTTGAATCTGGCCCTAAGAATCCATGTACTTTGGTGACATTATTGTGTTAAATGTACAATATTGCCACCTAGTGACCAAAATCAAGATTGCTAGATAACCAGGATAAAGGTCAATAACCATGAACCCTGCTTATTTTAGATATTAGATTTTAGTTAGTATATTTTGACATAATCCTAGAAACTATCCTGGAGATTAAAATTAACCTTACTGATTCTAGTGAGTCACTGCTAGGGCTTTGCAAGGCAGCTTTGTCCTGAAAGGGAGGGGTGTCCATACTTTCAGCGGGACCGTCCCCCTTTTGGGGGACTGTCCCGCTGTCCCTCCCGCCACCCTGTTTGTCCTGCTGAGGGGACAAACTTTTTTTTTCCAATAGGATGCCGCAAGCCGCGGCATAAAATGGGGCAGGGCTTAGGCAGGGAGGGGCGGGGCGGGTTTGCCAGGGGCGGTGTCGGGCAGTCCGGGGGCGGAGTCGGTCGTGTCTATGTGTTTAAACTTGGATGTGACTGCCTTCCTTTTTATTGTAAACTTTCCCCATTTAGCTCCAATGTGAATGTTTGCTAATCTACAACTTTATTTTATATTTTTATTACCAGGTTTTTATATAGCGCCATCATATTACTTGGCGCTTTATAATTTGTATCAGACATAATTGGTGGGGAGGGGTGCCCTGTCTGCAGGGTTACATGCTAAGGAATGTGATACATAGGTGCAATTACACATACACTAGGGACAATATATTCAGGTGTCTGTTTTTGGAGTGTGGGAGGAAGCTGGACCCACACAGACACAGAGAAAACATAGAAACTCCACTCAGATAAGGTCCTAAGGACATCTGTATTGTTAGGCACAAGTGCTAACCACTGAACCATCCATACCATGTTGCAATCTTATATATGAGCATATCTGTAATATAATGTATAAAGTATGTCTTTTTGTAGTATTTAATTGTTATTAAATAGCGCTAATTGCTTTCATATAATGGAATTCTCCAGTGACAATATTGATACAGTTTTTATTTAATGTTTGTATGTTTGGTATAAAAGTCTCTCTGTGTTCCTAGCATACACAGATACACAGATTCAAGCTCACATTCTC
The DNA here is from genome assembly GCA_016617825.1 of Platyplectrum ornatum. Taxonomy (NCBI): domain Eukaryota; kingdom Metazoa; phylum Chordata; class Amphibia; order Anura; family Limnodynastidae; genus Platyplectrum; species Platyplectrum ornatum. Next base: position 88,890 of record JABWIB010001024.1, read on the forward strand.
CAGCATGTAAAATGAAATTGAGAGCTTGAATCTGATTGGTTGCTATGGGCAACATCCCCACTTTGCAACCTCCCTGCTTAGTAAATGTTGGCATATGTGTTCTCATTGTATTGTATAGCATTAACTGCATGCAGTACCTACAAAAGAAGAACGCATCGCCCCCAAAGTGTAAAATAAAATTAAATTAAGACAATTCATCACAGATTTGCGTAGTGAGTGGCTATAAACATTTTCCCATCTGTAGTGAAATGATAAAAGGACACAATCAACCACTTGTAAAATCCAGCTTTGTAAAGTTGTCACAGGATTCTTATAAAAATGGCTTTACAAAAATGCCAGTGCTTTTTAGCTTTCCATAGCCTAAACTCTACTAATCCTGTTTATGCCAGAGTTTCAAACTTAAGCTTTTAATTGAATGCTGTGCTGTGAGGCGGCTACATTACCGATATCAGGACTTCCTCATGAAGCACATTTTAGGGTGCTTACAATAACATTGCATTAAGTTATGCCAATAAATGACCGCTCCGTTTTCACCACACCACCAAGCTGTAAACGTGGAAAGAGATACACAATTATTGCTGGATGAGGTTAGCAAATAACCACTGTAATACCAGTAGCATTCCTTGCAACTACACTAAATATATATATATATATATATATATATATATATATATATATATACATAGATATATATATATATATATATATATACACACACACACACACATATATATATGAATTATAGTGTTTAATCTACCTTAAAGCAGGTGCACTTTTGCTATCTGCATTTGTGGGGTGTGTCTATCCCTGGGAACATGACTACTTGCTTAAATAGAACTATTAATGCTGTAATGTTGTGTTCATACATGTTAAACCACAGTTGCTTGGTTCAGGATACAATGTAATAAAGACATACACACCTCTCATATACACACATACACCTATTACAGCTTACACCTCTTTGTGCAAACATACTGTATTGTTCTAGTGGAAATTGGTACCATTAAACTGGGCTGTTTTCCCTACCTTTCAGCATCCGAAAAATAATGAATCCATTCTTACCTTTCAGCAGCCGTGACAGGTGTTTTTTAATTATATATATATATATATATATATATATATATATATATTTATTTATTTATTTATATATAACTATACCATAAGTTGATTTTACTTTTATCTACTTTTTTTTTATTAAACTGGCTATTCACTACAACGATTTTGGCCAAAATCCACAATAATAGTGGAATTTGGCTAAAGTCGTTGTAGTGGATGGTCAGTTTAAGTTAGTAAGTTAGCACATTAGTTACAAAGCCCACATTACGTTATTTTGGGTTCGGCATTTATCTTCATAAATGCCGGCCAGTACGCAAGTCTGGATTTGGTCCTTTGTGGAGCAGATTGTGCTTACAAGTAGCTGGATTTTTGTATGGGTGGCTATTTGCAGACCTGATACAGACTAATACAATCTTTCAATAGTTTAAGAGTAAAGCTTGGCACACACGGTAAGATAAATTGTTCCAATCTAAAGATTTTTTCAAGAGTGGGTAAAACCATGTTGAATTGCATGAGAGGTAAAATGAATGTCAGTGTTTGCATGCAGGGAGAATACTTTATTGTTACATGTTGCACACAGATACTGACCAGCGTTACTGTTACTCTGTTATTACACTTGGCCTGGAAACATCATCTCTCACCTGTAATACTGATTGCAATTAATTCAATTTACCTCCCCTGCAANATTTACCTCCCCTGCAATTGAACATGGTTTTGCCCACTCTTGAAAAAATCTTTCGATTGGAACAATTTATTTTACCGTGTGTACCTAGCTAAATAGTAGGATGCTTCAGTGCTATCCTTGCAACTATCACAAGATAACTGGATCTGGTCCATAGTGGAAGTACTTCTATAAGCTCCTTCAATTCCACATGTGTATAATGTTATGTTAAGTGCCACCTACTATATGTCCATTAGTCTGAAGAAACACAAAAAAACCTAAATGGACATTGTATTGAGGAACCTAGATACAAGTGGAACCAAAGCATGTGGAACAAATAACAAGAGTGCAATTCCAAGCAGGCCAATATGCAACCGTCTAGACAAGAAACTGTCATTCTATATATACTGGATGTCCAGATGCAGGATTATTTGACCTATAATCCTGGTCATAATAATGTCCTTAATTGGAGGCATACAAATAACCCTAGGGGCCAGACAGGAAATTACAAGTCTAAAGCTAGGTACACACGGTAAGATAAATTGTATCCAATCGACAGATTTTTGGATAAAACCATGTTGAATTGCAGGGGGGTAAAATGAATGTTAGTGTTTGCATGCATGGAGAATACTTTATTGTTGCATGTTGCACACATATACTGACCAGCGTTACTGTTACACTCAGTGGTCGAAGTGGAAATTTAGAAGTGAGGGTATGGACATTCAAAAGTGGCGGTATAAAAACATAGAATATAATAGAAGTCAATGGAGACTTAATTTTTCCATTACATCAGTGGGAGAAGTGCCGGTATGGCATACCCCCATATACACCCCCACTTCGAGCCCTGGTTACACTGTTATTACACTTGTGCTGGAAACAAGCTGCCATCATCATATTTATAAACAGTGCTCAGCACTCAGCTGCTACCAATGTATATATTAATAGTGCTCAGCACTCAGCTGCTTGCAATGTATTTATAAACAGCGCTAAGCACTCAGCTGCTGCTAAAATATTTATAAACAGTGCTAAGCACTCAGCTGCTACCAATATATATATTAATAGTGCTCAGCACTCAGCTGCTAGCAATGTATTTATAAATAGTGCTCAGCACTCAGCTGCTACCAATGTATATATTAATAGTTCTCAGCACTCAGCTGCTGCTAATGTATTTATAAACAGTGCTCAGCACTCAGCTGCTGCTAATGTATTTATAAATAGTGCTCAGCACTCAACTGCTACCAATGTATATATTAATAGCGCTCAGCACTCAGCTGCCATCAATATATTTATAAATATAGAAACAAAGAAACATAGAAAGTGACTGCAGATAAGAGCCACATGGCTCATCCAGTCTGCCCCATTGCGTATTTAAAACTGTACCAACCCAGTGCTCAGCACTCAGCTGCTACCAATGTATATATTAATAGCGCTCAGCACTCAGCTGCCATCAGTGAATTTATAAATAGTGCTCAGCACTCAGCTGCCATCATTGCATTTATAAATAGTGCTCTGCACTCAGATGCTACCAATGTATATATTAATAGCGCTCAGCACTCAGCTGCCATCAATGTATTTATAAACAGTGCTCTGCAGTCAGCTGCTGTCAATGTATTTATAAACAGCACTCAGCACTCAGCTCCTGCCAATGTATTTATAAACAGTACTCAGCACTTAGTTGCTAGCAATGTATGTAGAAATAGAGCTCAGCTGCTGCCAGTGTATTTATAAACAGTGCTCAGCACTCAGCTGCTGCCAGTGTATTTATAAACAGTGCTCAGCACTCAGCTGCTAGCAATGAATTTATAAACAGCACTCAGCTGCTGCCAATGTATTTAGACAGAGCACACAGGACTCAGTTGCTAGCAATGTATTTAGAAACAGAGCTCAGCAGCTGCCATTGTAGTTATAAAAGTGCTGAGCACTCAGCTGCTACCAGTGTACATATAAATAGTTCTTAGCACTAAGCTGCTACCAATGTATATATTAATAGCGCTCAGCATTCATCTTCTGCTAATGTATTTTTAAACAGTGCTCAGCACTCAGCTACTGCCAATGTGTGTGTATATATATAAATATATATATATATATATATATATATATATATATATAGTGCTCTGCACTTAGCTGCTAGCAATGTTTGTATAAACAGTTCTCAGCATTCATCTGATGCCAATGTATTTATAAGCATATATAGACAAAGCTCAGCTTTTGACAATTTGCTTACAGTTCATTGGGTGCAAGGAGTTTGGCAGACACTTTATCATTTTATATCTCATAAAGTCGTAACTACAATACACACTGCTATAACAAAGACTCATCACATTTTCAGAAAAAAGGTTTATTCTTCTGAAAACATCTTGAAAATAGACAATTATTAAAATATATATGTTCAAAATACTTAATACTGATACCCCGTTCACACTGAGCTCTATTACCTGCCTGGGTTGACTGATCTGCCCGAGTAGTGTGCTTAAGTGTAAGCAGTGCTGAAATTACTACCTGTGCAGCGTTGCCTGGCTCCACTACCCGGAACATAATCCGGGCTTTGCCCTGCTCGGTTCTGGGTAGCTGGTAGTGTGAATGGCGCCTGCCTGGGCAATGGATCGTTAAGTCCCAAAAGAGATAGATATTAGGTAGTAATCCACAAAGCAATCCAAAAATGGCTTTGGAACTATAGGTGTCTTTTCTGATACCATGTTTTACTCAAACCTATAGCGTTTTATGTATCTGTAGTGTTTAAGAGATATTTGCTATTGCTGACAGACATCTAATTCTCTGAAGGTGTTCCCATAAGCTGTTGCTAGTGCCCACTAGAGGTCACAAGATCCCTGTAGATTATTGTGCTATAAAACATGAAATATGGATATGGAATTGTATCAGAAGCTGTCATACTTTCTTTTTAATAAATTAAGTGTACAGTAGTTTATTTTGAGACTCAGCAAAACTACATTTCAGGCATGTTTGTGCAGTTCAGGTTTTAGAAAAACCTGTTTTACTAATCTGTTTTTTTGTGAACTCTTCCTGATTGCTTCTGGTAGTGGAAGGTAAATAGGTACATTACATTATCAGTAGAAGTGAAAATGTGCTAAATTCCATATCTGGTCAGATAACCTCTACCACACATTTACATAAACCAAAGTGGCCTTCATTGGTAGAGCCTAGGTACAGAAAACGTTCAACCAGTGCAATAGTCCAAACTTATGGATTTCTATGGTATATGTGGAGCTATTAAAAAAATTATTACATATTCCAAAAAGAAGCATATACTCTCCCTACAATCTGGGATGTTTCTAGAGTTAACATCCATTTAGCTACCAAGACAACACAGTAACTAGGGTAGCCTAGATGGTGTAATATGGTAACAGCTTAACTACATTCAAAACAGTAGTAAAAGAGAGGTTATGGGAATACTATGGAAGGGAATTGTAATTGCAGGAGACTGTGTGTTTTAATGGTTTTGCGTCACTTTCCTATTTTTCCACACCTGTTGCCTGGGTAACTGTGTACTTACCTTTACTCCACAAATAAAGTCCCTTGTGATTTGTGTCCTCCTTAAATACACTGACAGAAAAATGGTCACTATACTCACTATAAACATATATACATATGTATTATTTTACATATGTATCCCACACTGATTATGAATGAGATATAAGAGAAAAGCATTGTCTTATTAAATTGTCCAATCATTGTCCAATTAAAATGCTTAGTAAAACTATAGAGTTCCAATGGTGCTGCTGGAACCTATCAAATACAAGTTAAGGGGAGAAAGTTGAAAAAGAAATAACTTTTATTGCATTTATTTATTAATAATAGAAATGTGATAAATAAAACAAGATAAGAAAAGCGTTTGGAAACAAAGATTGTAACATGGACTGAATTACAGAAGGCATAGTAATAACACACTTTCCTGTGATGTGCGTTCTTTACACACATCACGCTTAATTGAATCTGCCTCTTAGTGATGGGGCTTTGTCAAAAGTAGGTAATGTTTGACCATAAGTACACCGCTAGATCAAAAGTGGAACTTGATGAATCCTGATGTTATGATGCTGAATGTTAGGAGATACAAAAATAAATAAATGTATTAAATGTAAAATGTATTGATACACATCTGCATATAGTTTATAAGACCTCAGCTGCTATTAGTAGGACAAAAACATCTCTAGTGTATAGATAATGCACCAGAAATAGATTCAGCCCCTCCCTTTAGTATCTAGGGATACAACAAAGACTCTTTATACAACATTTCTGAAAAAAATATATATATATATTGGGTTACAATATACTATTTAATATCTTCATGAAAAGAATGTAAACAATAATATATATATATATATATATATATATATATATATACACCAAATGAAACATTGGGCCAGATTCAGATCTTTATGCCCTCATGAGTTAAGCTGGCCATCCACTACATCAATTTTAGCTGAAAACCATGATTATTGTGGAGTTGGGCTAAAATTCGTCTAGTATGTGGCCACTTAAAAAAATAAATAAATAAGCCAGCTATAAAACGCCTGTAACAATATTGTTGATTAATCGGAATTCTCCATTTATCAACAATATCACTTGTTTACAAAAAATAAACAAAAAATGTAACATTTAATAATAGGGTTTTTTTTTTGTTTTTTTTTTTCATTTTAGTTCCAGTCAGTACCAATACACATGCACAATGAAGTTGGAAGATCTCTGCAGCAAGTGTAAAATAAACTTGAAGTGGGGGTGTATCCAGGGGTATGCCATACTGTCACTTCTCCCACTGATTATCACCATCCCCGTTCTATGTTTCCATACCCCCACTTCTAAATGTTTACACCACCACTTCGAAATTTCCACTTCGACCACTGATAACAAAAATCTTAAACAAGGGTGATCTGCTGCTCTGGCTGGGTCAGAGACTATCATATATCTTTCATTTGAGTTCATTGGAAGCATTTTTAACTTTATAGCTTCTTATAATTTCATGCTATGGTCATTATTATTTCTATATTAAGTGTTACATAAATAGCAAACATTGAAAATCAAGATTTTTTAGGTTTAGGTGGACAATTTGCTAAAGAAAATGATTTTGTTGAAAAAAATGGATAGATAATACTGAAAGGACCACGCAAATGGAAATGTATAACTGTGTAAATATAAAACATACAAATGGAAATATTTCACAGCGGTGTAACTAAGGATGAGACAAATGGTGGCGTGTGTCCTGGGCACTCACTGCCAGGAGCTTGAACCACCATCATGTGCAAGTTGCAATGCTATGTCCTGGGTGCTTCCAGGTATATTAATGATATTGCTCCCTGTGTTGAGTCATGATTAAGAGGAAAGGCTCGGGATAGGCACAGGGCAGCTGTCACCCTGGCTATTGTCACCTTAGGACTGTGTGTTCATGTGTCCTGAGGCATATGGGGAGGACCCAGGGCTCATTAATTTGTAAAGTCTGGCATTAAGGTGGGAGTGTAATGCAACTGACCATACAAGTTTACATGTTTTACCATAAATAAATAAAACCCAAGATTGTTTTTGTACTATGATGTCATGTTATGCCTGTTTTCCCTTTTCTATGTACTCATTTTGTAATTTGTACATACATTGGTACTTTATGCTATTATTCAATAAACAGAGTTTGAAAATAAAAAATAAATGAGAACTCCCCTTTTCTCACTGAATGCATAGAGAACCTGGCAGTTGGATGCACATGCAGATGGATAGGCGGTCTGTGTTTCTGTGCATACTCCTGATCTGAGCATGTGCGGTGTTCATTTTTGTGGCATCTGCCTCTGGATCACCCCTACAAGTACATGTGTGGTTATAGTCTTTTTCTGGCACTTTATAAAATATGGAATTAAATAGCAGTTTTATGATTAAAGTTAACTGCATTCAGTTCAAGGTTGTAAGCGTGCATCCAGTAAGACCCACATAATATAGTCATTAGAGAAATTGTGGTTTTCCACCTACTCAATCATATTTGAGGTCTGTTATATTGTAAGCCTTATTAACAGACCAAAAATGTAATGTAAGCTTCTGGACATGTAATTGAGGGTGGGGAATTAGGTGAGTGTTCACTCCCCTATCTTAGGTGTACAGACAGATGTACATGTGAGCATAGCTCGCACACAGGTCAGGTCCTATGTTGCTATATATGTATATAGTCTGTGGAGTAATTCAGGCGTCAATGTGTCCTTTATTAATTTAACAAGGTAGAGCTTGTATTAATGTACAGCAACTGCAAACCCATGTCTGTCAATATTTACAACCATATATTAATATAGAATAAAAATAAATGTACTATATCCACATAAATGCAGAATGAGTCGAGTTCCTGTTTTGTGAATTTTCTGCAGCTTGCCCATATATTTAAGTAATGAAAACAAGGTAAAGACAATGCTCCTTTCTGATCTGCCCCTCTGAGTCCCTAACACCCCTTGAGAATCATGGGACAAGTTATAGCAAGGAGAATGTTGCTAGGTAATGCTTCACATGGGTGCAGAGCTACACTCTTATAATGAGGGAACGTGTTTATTAATAACATCTGTCAGGTTTCTACCACTCCTTCCCTTACACTCCCTGCAAGAAATATAAACCAAGAAAACATTTACAAATATAAAAACCTTTTATGTGGCGCCATGGTTGTATTTACTGCAAGTCCATGTAATGTATATGGGAATTCCATGTTACTTTCTGTGTAACATTTCTCAGAAATATAAACCCATAAATAAAAATAAACCCACATTTTATTAATAAAGTTACTGATCCAAAAAACCCTATAGGTTTAATTTATTGGAGTATGTCTCCATTGTAATATGTGCTGAGAAAAGCTGCATCTCATGTACAGAGCAATTTAATATCCTAGAAGCTATTATCACTAATCATTATTCCATTATGCAGGTCACAATGTATATATTATTTTATTCATACGCAGTCTGTTCACTGCACATTTTTAATCATTAATAAATGTTACTTATTTACATTAAATCATTAAATCCCAAATTTTTATAAATCTTTAATCAAATGCATGAATTCCTGTAAAGGAGTTTTAAACATCAACTTATGTTGTGCTAAACAAGAGCAGAATAGTATATGACAAGGTCCTGCAATGGTGCTATAAATGTGGCACATCTTTTCAGAGCAGACTAGACTAGTAGTTTCTCAGGACATGAATGCAAGGGGTCTCATAGGGCGGCCTGCCGGCCAGGGTGGTAGGATATAAAATATGATAAACGAAATAAATAAAAAGAGTAACAGAAGAAACAAAAAATCCCCAAAAACCTAAACAATACTACCTCCTCACTGCCGCCCTCCTGGATAGTTTCATGCTGTCACGACCTGAGACCTAGCACGGCCCTGCTCATATATGACATAACATGACACATTTCTATCCACAATCCTTGATGGATTTTTAACAGTGTGGGCAATACCATATTGAATTGCAGGGGAGGCAAAATGAATGTTAGTGTTTGCATGCAGGGAGAATACTTTATTGTTGCATGTTACACAGAGATACTGACCAGTGTTACTGTTACACTGTTATTACACTTGGGCTGGAAACATCATCTCTCACCTGTAATCATACCTCCCAGCGCTTTTGCGAGACTGTCCCGCTGTCCCTCCTGCATAGGAGTTTGTCCCGATAAGGGGACAAACTACCATGCAGCAACACATTTTTTTTACAGTAAAATCGCTGTTCGAGGCATGAAAGTGGGCGTGGCCTGGGTGGGATGGGTTTTCCGGGCAGGGGCGGAGTTTAGGCAGGCCAATGTGTCCCGATCTCCCCCGGCCAATTGTTGGGAGGTATGCCTGTAATATTGATTGCAATTAATTCAATTTTCCTCCCCTGCAATTCAACATGGTTTTTCCTACTCTTGAAAAATCTTTCGATTTTATCTTACTGTGTGTACCTAGCTTTAGTACTGTATTATAGTACTAGGTAGACCTGTCATCAGAAATTGTAGGGTCATATACAAAGAGTCCGTGCTCATCTAAAAATGTACAACAACTTAACCGACCACAAAATACCCCTAAATGCTTTCAATATATTCTGTCTATTCAGTACTTTCCTATGTCTCCTTCAATGGCCCATTTTAGTATGTCCCTTCATTTACTTCCTATATTCTTTTCTGCCCCTTTATAACTTACTTTAGCTGCTTCATGATATAATACTGGATCCTGAGTTTTTGAGGCAAGAGCTTCGTGCGCACAGAATCCACAGGCTGTAAGATGCCCTTTTCCTTGTGTCCTATCCTGAGATGTGTTCTATCCAGGGAGCTAAAGCATGCATCCCTGGATAAGACACAGGAAATAAGGACATCCTATTTCCCTGCTGTTGGAGCAGTTATGTATAGTTTAGAAGCATTTAAATGGGGTTTTTAATACAGCATTTAAAAACCCAGATGCGCGGGCAGACAGATGGGCAGCAGTATGCCCTCTAACTGGTTCACAGCTGTAACACTAACACACTATCAGCCATGGTTGGTGCACTAAATCCTATTAATTTAATATTTTTTCTTAATTATTGTAAATGGTTCAATCTTTATTATTTTGCTCCTTTTGTGTACCTGGTGGTATAGTCAGTATTATGCACATGTTATGTGAAAATGCACTTTACAGTGAGCAGACATGAATTATCTGGACAGTTGGTTGCTGATCAAGGGATCAGGGTAGACATTATAATACAGATTGGATAATTAGCAGAGGAATTCCGGGTATAAACTCTTTATGGGACTTTTGTCTGAAACATTAAGGAATAAATGGAAACCATGGCAACAAAGTAGAAAAGAAAATATAAACAGTGCTTGGCACACTGAAAAAAACAAGTTCCTCTGGCGCAGGTACATGTGACTCAGCCTACGGTCAGATACATAACAATTTTCTGACTCTGAAATCGATTGGATGTGTGACAGACATGAAAGGGTGTTTGCAGTGTGGGGAATGGGGAGGGGGCAGCAGACCATTAGCTTCCCTTCTGCTGTTCACATGTACAGTGCATGATAAGATCCCCTGCACAGTCATTACAGAGGGTGGAGAACACCTTACTGTGGAAAAACTACAATGAAATGTGATAGAGTTGAGCCATCTCTCATTTCTAGCATTTGAGGAGTTATATTTAAATTAATCAGATAAGTGCGCACTTATGCCTATACAAGTTAACATTATTATTTGTAATTATTATTTGTATGTATAAATGAATAAAGAACTGGATCCTAAAGCTGGCCATACACTATAAGATAAATTGTTCCAATCGAAAGATTTTTCAAGAGGGGGTAAAACCATGTTGAATTGCAGGGGAGGTAAAATGAATGTCAGTGTTTGCATGCAGGGAGAATACTTTATTGTTGCATGTTGCACACAGATACTGACCAGCGTTACTGTTACACTGTTATTAGACTTGTGCTGGAAACATCATCTCTCACCTGTAATACTGATTCAATTTGCCTCCCCTGCAATTCAACATGGTTTAGCCCACTCTTGAAAAATCTTTCGATTGGAACAATTTATCTTATAGTGTATGGCCAGCTTTAGTTATGATTCTAATGTGAGCTATGTTTTCCAAAGGATCCATAATTGCAATTTAACTATTTACATTCATCCAAATGTGTGCAACAGTAACTACTCCCTCACACCAATAGACTTTGTACATTGACTGCTTTGGCCACAATAATACATAATGCATGTCACTAAGTAATAACACTGGGAAGATATTTATATTATTATTCCTCAACCTACTTAACATGTTCTACTCTGCTTTCTGCTACTAACACTGCTGTGTGACTGGATCATACAGAGCACAAAGCATGTTTACGTTACAACCTGGCTGGTCCATCCATTGTATAATAATAGTGCTTACCACTATGTATCAATCCCAAATATCCTATAGAGTGTAAGTTTGCGAGCAGGGCCCTCTTCCCCACACGTTCTGTCTGTTACCACCCAGTCATGTCTTATTGATTGTTCAAATTGTAAAGCGCTACGTAATCTATATAAAAACCTGTTAATAAATAAATAATATTTACAATTACAATTAAGGTGTCCTCTTTCTTCAACCATGATGTGGGTTGGCCAGGGTCTATTGAGCAGGACCTTTTCTAAACAGCAGAGAGGTGCATGCCATCTGCCACTAATGAGAGTCTGCTCCTGTATTACCCTATTATTATTAATATTATATATTATAAGTTTTGGCAGTGTGGGACAAAACCAGTCATGTCAAGTGAATCACGTCATGCTTTGCACTTGGTTTAGATGCATACAATTTGGCATAAGAAGGACCAAATGCTTAGTAATCATTGTATCACACTGTATATTTGTAATGAGCAGAGCTATGAGTCTATAATTCTTACAGCTAGAGGGGTCTTGCCTGGTTTTGGGATGGTTGTAATTTGGATTTCTGCGTTTTCTTTGAGAAACTAGTTAACAGTTCTGAAATGAATGGGTTAAGATTGGTGAGTAAAAATCTGAATTAAAAGTTTTTAGTGATGTACCATTGACAGTGACTGCACTTTAACTTTATGCTCTCTATTTTCTATATATATGAAACTCTTTCAAATTTCAAGTTGAAGTTCTGTAAAACTGAGACTTTGGGGCATGCACAGATCGGCTCTGAATAGCACGGAGTTGGGGCTTATGCTAAGCCCTGCTAATTGGAAGCGCAGCCTGCACCATGTCTGGACATGGTGCAGGCGTAGCGCAGAGGAACAGAGGCAGGTAATGTACTATGGACAATTACCTGCCTCATTAAGTGTAAAAAAAAAAGTTAAAAAAAATAAAAAATATAATAAATATTATTTTATTAATTAAAATGTGTCCGTGAGGTTTTTATTTATTTATTGTTCCATTTATGAAATCCGGCAGTGACTGCAGCGATCGCTGTGAGCACACATTAGCAGAGGCTCCTGATACAGCATCCGGAGTCTCTGCGATTTTTATATGAGCGCAGGGATGCGGGGCATACGGCATGACCCTCTCCCTGCGCTCTATTCAGAGCTGCACTTTTATGCAGCTCTGAATAATGCGCACCTGGTGGCCGCAGCTTGCGGGCGCCAAAGACTATGAATCCGGTCCTTTGACACCAAGTATAATTAAAGATATCTCATGATAATAACAGTTAATAGCAGTTCATTTTTATTTTGTTCCATAATATTTTCTTAAATATATCTTAATCCCATTTTCCCAAAGATATTAAAACCCAGTATATAGATTAATTTATACAGAGAGGAGAAACAGTATAACATCCATTAAAAACAATATTTCATCAGTTTTAACAAGTGGTATATAGCAGCAGGACCTTCTAAGCATAAAACCAGCCAACCCTTCAGCTACACTTCCTGCTTTCTGATGGCCTTAATCTATATGATGCCAATCAGTTTCTTAAACTACAATTTGATGATGCTCAAAGTTTTAATTGAATTGATTAATAAAACTTCACCCTCTGCTTTCAATTTTTATGCATCACAGCATTAAACAATGAGGCAGCGACTGACTATGTGATTCTGGTCATCAAGTCCCCCTGCAGGGCCAAATGCAGAACAGTAGGGCCCCCACTCCCTTCTGGGTGTCTAAGAGTGCTACCTGATTTATGGTCTGTCCAAATTGAGAAATATGCCCTATAACATAGACATGTATGCAAACATTATCTTTACTATATTGTGGTACCTGGCCTAAAAATTCTAAATAAAAAGAACACTGAATAATCCCCCTCTCCCCAAACGTTACACAGGTTGGGCAGGTTTTGTTTAAAATGGTACATGAGGCTTTGATACAGTTATAATCCTAGTGTAGTGAATGAATATATATATATATATATATATATAGTAGTGATGGACTCAGAATCTCTACGTGAAGGAACAGTAGATTACGCTAGTTAATAAGAACACAGTTGAGATATGAATACATAATGGCAAATAGGCTAAGTATAATGCAGCAGACCACATTACATTTTGGTTTGCTGATTATAAATCCTCTTTAAACTCATTTACACTCCTTTCTTTTTTATGTAGTGTTTATGTAAAAATGTGCTTATTTGACAAAAAAAACCTGTGTACTGATTCATATACAAAGCAATTCCATATTCTCATTAGACTTTAATGGCCCAGCACTTTACACTAGCTGTCATAAGACAGAATGAATCATGTGCTTTGCATGAGCTTGTTCCATTATTACCAGCACTCAGACATAAAAGCAGTTATGAAAAGTTGTATTTTGATTCCCTTTGAGTTTCAAGGACTTAACTAGACTGGCTGCTATATTATACTACTTACTGGTGAAAAACACATCAGGTTCTAATCCAGTTTTGCATAGGATGCTCTAAAAAAGGTTAATTTCTTTGGAAATATGCAAATGGTTACATAAAAGACTGAGGGGTATATTTACTAAGCGGTGAGATTGGAAAGTGGGGATGTTGCCCATAGCAACCAATCAGATTCAAGCTCTCTTTTTCATTTTACACACTGGAGAATGTGAACTCGAATCTGATTGGTTGCTATGGGCAACATCCCCACTTTCCAATCTCACTGCAATCTCACCGCTTAGTAAATATACCCCATTGTCTCTGTTTTACACCTACCAATCAGTGACTTGGT
>JABWIB010001025.1:39302-49706 GCA_016617825.1 Platyplectrum ornatum
TATATATATATATATATATATATATATATATATATATATATATATATATATATATATATAAATCTAGCTGGATCAAGTTGATTTTTTGTGGCTGATAATGCCTGAAAAACAATTCATACCTGTGTAATGTGGTGGTTGAAAATGTCCCTGTGTTGGCTCAGATCGCCCTTGTAAGCGCTCCCAAGCTGAGGTGTGTCTGTAATACCTGTCTCCCGAACTGTCAGGTAAATGTGACTCAAGTGTACCTGGGAGAGCACAGCCTGCAAATGCTGCGTGTAGCGAAAGAAACACAAGCCCAGGTTTTAAGACTGGGAGGAGCAGAGACGGCTGTGGCCTTAAGGGCACCAAACAGGTTAGTCGGACAGATTCCTGTGTCCTTGTCTTTTTTGTGTGTGTAAGTGGGTATAGCCGCCACATTCTTCACATTCTCACCAAAGGAGTCATCGCAGAGCAGGTATCCTGGAAACAAGCACCGAGCATCGTTTTTAAGGCAATAATCTTCCACGGTCGGGTTGAACTTTTGTGTCACTTCAATGGATCTCTCTCTGCTACCGACAAAACTTATTTTACCACCACAAACTTGTTTTACAGCTTTTAGTCAAATCGTTCCACCGTTACCTTAATCCAGCGGGGATCAGACATTGCGTAGAGTGCTGCAGCATCGGACGTCTATAATATTTAACTGGTTACAGGTGCATCTTCTACCATGATACTATGGCAGCGGTTCCCAAACACAGTGTTATGTGCATACAATGTAGGAAGAACGTAAGGGCCGGCAACTACATTATCTGTGTTGCCATTCGCCATGGCTCCCCAGTGAGCGTTGCTGCACCCCTGGGAGCAGCGGTGCACAGTTTGGGAACCACTGTAATAAGGAAAATACAGATAAGATGTATACAAATCCTTAGTGAGATGTGTACACTCCGTGCAACTGTAATATGACTGCTATCAGCTTTTGTGATGGTGTTTGAAAGAAATTTGCAACATACTAAAGATAGTCATCTGTCATATCTAGAGCAGTGATGGGCAACCGCATACATTTCTGGGCACACATGGTAAAGCCCTCAAACCATCCAGGGTTACAGACTACCATTAATGCAATTAAACAAAGTGTTACAAGCTATAACTTAAAGTTCTGCCATTAATACAGCGGATAGGAACATATATGGCCATAGGGCCTAAATTTACTAACTACAGGATTGGAAAAGAGGGGATGTTGCCCATAGCAACCAATACGATGCAAGCTCACATTCTCCAGTATGTAAAATTAAACTAGAGAACTAGAACCTGATGCTGGTTGCTACTGTACCTACTGATGCTGGTTGCTACCTACTGTACAAGCATGTCACAAATCAGCCCAGTCAACATCTATAAAAGATCTTAAACACATGAATAAAGATAATGTACAGCTTCCTTATGGGGGATTGGCCATTACATATGTTTATTACCCTTAAATATCACCTTATAGAGGAGAATCTTAATAAAACCTGCCCTCCTGCTAAGTGTATAACATGTAGCACATTTATCCTTCTGCTGATTATACTGGGAGGATAAAACAGCTACACACTCAAAGGAGTATCTACAATACTGACCACATTTCAATATATAATTGTTTAATAACCTCAGATAAACCATAAACACATACATGTATTACTGACATGCTTGATCTGAGAACTTATGTTTTATGGGAGGGAGTCATTACCTCATAATTGTATCTGGAATCAGTGATTTGCACTATGTCGCTATTTGTATTAAAATAAATATGCATCTTTCATGGCAAGTGTTATCAAACTAGTAAGTTACATTATTGTGAGATTTTGGATAGATTGGGTTCATTAAGCAGAGAATTCTACTATGTAAGTGTATGCATCTCCATACTTTCACAGCTTTATTCTAGAAGCTCTACAACTGTCTTTACAAATCAATCACAGATAAAAGAGAGTTTCAGGTGACATACATGCAGTTTGTACTCTGCAGAGATGATGCTGCAGGATGGAGTCACACACTCTGTGGTTTCATTCAATTTCAGTGGTTCTTAATATTTCTGATCAACGATGCCCGATGTCGGCAGAAACACTTTCGTGTATACTGACACACGATCCTCAGACCATCGATTCCCATTTATAATTTAGTAAAGAGACACCCTGTGGATGAGTATATAACTGCAGCAAAGGTTTCTGGGATTGTTTACAGTGATCCGATGCAGCTGCAGATCGTTAGCAGAGAGCTTTGAAATCAGCTGATTGTCTGCAACATGTAAAGTATCCTTCTTATGTATGCCCAGTTTAAGACTTGTTCTTGCTATTATAGCTAGGGACCTGATTCAGACACACATTTCATTTATTTTATAATTAATTGTAATATATTCTTTTACTTTATTAAGCAGGTAATGTCCTATGGACATTACCTGCTTCTGCGCTTCTAAGCACAGCTTACACCATGTCAGCTAATCCCTGCTAACTGCACATATGTAAATGAGAAAAGGGGCGAGGAAAGTGCAATTCAAAGTGGAATTGCGCATGTGCAGATCCGCAATCAGTTCCGACTCAGAATCAGATCCTAAGTGTACAATAATTGTAATAATGTAATAATTATTTTGTGGTGCAATAAGAGTAAAATTCATTTTAGGAAGAAACACATTAAACGACACATTATTCCAATATTATGTCCAACTTTTGTAATCAACGGCTTAAAGTTATTCGTTTTCTGTACAATATTTTTGAATATTACATTCAATATGAACATTTACAACTGAGAAAAACTGCAACACTGAAGTGTATTATAAACATTCGATACAATTAAAAATTACTAAGAACTAAATGCCTCAAATTTTGTCATTTACAAAACCTTGTCTTATGGGAGACACTTCTGAAAAATGTCTAAATGCAACTGAGCACATAGACGTTCCCTCTTCGACAATTATACGTAAACGATTCTCAGAAGCATTCTCCATTGTGAGGTATTCAGTAAATTCTAAACTGCCCATAAGATGTTTCCTATAGCAACCAATCAGATTATATATGATATTCTCTAGTATGTAATAAGTGAGTGCTGGAATCTGATTAGTTTCTATAGGGAACATCTCCACTTATCCTCTCACAGTTTAGTAAACCTAGCCCTAAGTAGCTTTTCTCAGGTGTGAGTAACTCTGAACGGTTTTCTCCACGGCTTTGTCCAGGCTGACCACCGGCTTGTAGCCCATATCCTTCTTGGCCCGCTCACAGCTGTAATAGTGGTACGTTCCGGCCAATGCAACTCTCATCGGTGTAAAAGTAGACTTAATTTTGACAAGTGGACTCAGAATCCAAACCAAAACAGACACGAAAAGAGCAAGGTAGTAAGCCAATAGAAAGGGAATCTTATACTTGGGGGCTTCATAGTTCAGACCAACGAGAATGCGCGAAAGGAAGGTCCAGAATGGGATAGGCTCGTCGTTTGTGATGTGATATGCCTAAAGGAGAATAAATCAAGTTAGTAACATTCGTGTTTTTACAAATATTTATTGGAGACAGAAGAAAATGAAATAAAAGTGGAAATGAATGCCGTACCTTTCCACACAGAGGAGAGTCTTTCTGCAGGTATTCAGCTGCCAGTATATGGCCGTGCACAACATTTTCCACATATGTAAAATCCACCAGATTCTTGCCATTTCTAGAAACAAATGATAATAAGATTCTATTATATGGAATAGTTATCAGGAGTAACATGGTATCAGTGAGCAACAGTCACAATGCTGGTTTCTGTAGAACAGAGGCATTGGAAAGCCACGTGACTTTCATTAACATATATAATCAGACACGTTGTTTCTTTGTTAATCTTCATAAAATAAATGATATATTACATCATTTAATGTGGTTTCATATGTCAGATATTGTTTATGTTTCCATTATGTTGGTAAATGTTGGTAAATCGCTCACGTTTTAACCAAATATAAAACTGTTGTAAAGATAAATCACTACAAGCTGCATAGTTCAGGGTCTCCAGAGGCTCAGACTACAGGCATGTAATGTGAAGGCCCCTGTGTGATAAGCTGGACCTGGGAAGGACAGCGACACTTACCCAATCATGAATTTCATTTTCCCGCTTTTCGCGGTCTCCACCAGAATGGGAACAAGCTGAGGATCCCTTGGTCCGAATATACCGTGAGGTCTAATAGCCACCGTAAAAAAGTTATTCGCTGGATCGTTGGCTCCCAAAACCTCCTGCAAGAGAAGAATCGTGTACTGTAACAACGCTACCATCAGTATCAGAATGTGTTGTATGCAGGGCTTCTACTTGGGGTGACAATTCAGAACCTCCAACTTTTTAGAAGCCCAGCTATGCAATTACCAGAACCAAGAACAATTTATGTTTAATACAGTAAAGCTGGGTACACACATTTTCTTCTATAGTAATCTTCCTCGCTGATTGAGAAAATGACTTCATATGGTTTCACATTATTCTACAGCATTGAAGCACTGAATACATTGATAATAAGAGGTCAGACGTAACTATCACTTATTGTCTCATCTGCACAATACTTGTTAACAAAGCCCTGCAGTGTGTATCTTTTATGAACAAAAGGCGAGAACTGAAATGAACATATAATTAATAAGGGGCCGTGTGTTCCATTACAATAGAGTAGTGTTATCATAGTGTTTTTCATAAAAACACGCAATGGAATGAATATAGTTTTACTAGTCGCAAACTCTCTCTTATGTAGGATTTATTTTATATCTATATACACCAGTCTTACCTTCTCCTGCAGGATCTTGGTTTCTGTATAATAGTCGATGGGTTTCTTAGCATAGGGAAGATCCTCTGATCCATTCTGAATGTCTTTGCCTTCAAAGATAACACTGGCACTGCTGGTCAGCACAAATTTCTAAGAAGCAGAGAAAACCAGAGTCAATACCACGATCATGTTATTCCTTCCAGCATCGATCAGCAACTGGACAGGAGCCTGCACACTGCAGGAGGAGGGAGGGCAGAACATGGGTCATAGGGGGAATATGATGCGGTAAAGTGTAATGAGCATGTGTGAGGATTTTAGTTTTATGGTCAAAAGTCATTTATGTTTATATTAACCTGAAAATAAGAACAAATATGTATGATATTTTCCTGGAGAGAAATGCCAAAGGTGTGTCATATGAAATAGTGTGTATATGTTAACATGTATTATTATGAAGAACTCATCCGACAGTGGGAGGGATGCTCTAGTAATCTATTTGTTGATTACTCCTTAAATGAACTTGACATGACACTAAGCCGATATATTGGGAAAAGTACCAAAGGACCAGATCCAGTAAGAGAGTAAAGTTACACCTGGGTAAAACCATGTTGAATTGCAGGGGAGGTAAATGTATCAGTTGAAAACAGTATTACAGGTGAGAGATGATGTTCCCAGCCCAAGTGTAATAAAAGTGTAACAGTAACGCTGGTCAGTATCTGTGTGCAACATGCAACAATAAAGTATTCTCCCTGCATGCACACACTGACATTCATTTTACCTCCCCTGCAATTCAACATGGTTTTACAGAGGTCCAATTTTCCAAATAGTACAGAAACATGAAATGGTCTCTACCATTCAGTTTTGTGGCAGATTCATTGTGAACCACTGTAATGTCATTGCATTGTGCAGGCTCCTAGTGTCACAATACCCACATCCATAAACAGGACTGACAGCATTGCTGCAAGAACCTTTACTAGCGGAAGAGTAACTGGAAGAATAATTCCAAGCTTGTTTAAGTGAATGCACTTCAGGATTAAACTATAGAGAGCAGAAGGCAATGCGCGCTTCCTCGGAACATAATAGGCAGATAATCTTTATTCAGATTGACTTGAAACATATTGTTCCACCTTCAAACTTAATCACCCCCCACCCCTGTCCATGTAATTTCAAGTGTCAACTCCCAGCTGCTCCACCCTGAGGTGGCAGGTATTCAATGAATGCGAAACTCAAAATCAACACCCAACGCTTGAAAAACATATTGTAAGTTTTACAAAATGACTAGGAGAGAAGCCGTCAATAGATATCCCACAAAATAAGTAAAATATATAGTGAGCCTATAGACAAATGATTACAATACACAGGCTGTTTATATATTAGACATTGCTTTACATTCCCAGCCCTATTTAAGAAGGAAATCTTAATTTTTCCGTACCCATGACATAGGAGGTATCTTTTATATGACAATGCAATGTGTCACCAAGCTCAACGCTAAATCATACTGTAATGTCATATCTGGTAAAGGTAATGAAGTGGGGTGAAGCAGTTATACCCAGTTCTCACTGCCACAAAAAACCTGGGTAATTCAAGCAAATTCCTGGGTTGCCAGAGATCGAGGGTTTTTCGTGGCAGTGTGAATGGGTATCGTTACCCAGCATTTAAACCCGGATAAAAATAAGAGTTATTCGAGTGTCCGTCCCAGATCACAGCTGTCAGCCCGGCTTTAAAAAGCTGGATAATTTACGGGTTGTCAGTGTAAACGCAGTATTGGTAATTGTAATGTAATGATGTAGTGATGTAATTAGGTTTCCTAGCCAATCATATAAAGTGTCACAATTTAGGTTTTGAAGTTTTGTCACATGGTTTATTCAATGGACTTGGACATTTATGTAAGATACTAAGTGCTGTAACTGTAGGTATTGCTGTTTCTCTATTGTACTTTAGTTATAAAAGATTATTCCTTAAATAAAATTTTCATTTTAAAAGTAGCCAATATAATAATTGTGTTATAAGCTTCTATACTGTTTTATGTTGTATTTAAACCAAGCGAACAGTAATTTAATTAGGGTTAAGACAAAACAGGTTAGTAAATTTGCTACTTTATAACCATCAGATCTATGACCTGCAAGCGTAATACATGTCATGTACATTCTTAATACTATGTGATGTAGAAGTTGGTGAGAGACAGTGGGTGTTCTCTGCAATTCATTCATCATTACAAAAGGTAATTACACAACATAACAGGGTTTATCAGCCTCCACACTACTAGAACACTGGGTGTGACCTGAAACCTACCTCATGTCATACACTAAGCACACGTCCTTTAAATGTAAAGGAATGATGGTTTTGCAACATTTTCCATACAGTGTGTATAAATACATGTTACCAGTAGGGGGCGCATTACTAGCTGTTCTTACGTTTGTATATGCAGAATATTAAAACATTCACTTATTGGTGTTAGAGTTTCAAGTTTCATATTGTAACATGTTGTTGGTTACACCTGGGTTACTGCTCCCAGGTGAACGGTGTCAAATATGTCAGCCCTGCAGTGTGAACAAGATCATTTGTATGTTATATAACAAGACAATTACTTTGCTAGTCATTCATTCTATTATTGCTCTATAGCAGGGGTTCTCAACCAGTGGTACATGGATCTCTCTGTGGTGGTATTTGGGGTTACTGGGCTTGTATGGAGGTTGCCACAGTACTTGTATTTAATCAAATGTAATACCAGATATAAAATATTGGGGAGTCTGATTGGAATATGTAGAAAATTGGAGGGGTGGTAAAAAGTGACCCTGGGTGGGGTCTGGGGATATTGTAGCCTGGGCTGGTGTTGAGGTGTGTGTGTGTAACCTCTACCACAGCCCAGGAGAAAAATGTAGATAAAAACTGCTGAAAAGGAACCCGATACAGACATCCCTCGCTCATGATCTGCAGTATTTGGCGAGCCTGCCCAAAAGCAGGGAGAATGGATCTCAGAGCCCATCATACTGTGGACAGCATTGGCCAAGGGACCCTTAGGACATTTACCCGGATAGAAGTCTGCACTGTGATTGTGACATTCCGGGTAGCTGGATCTGGGGAGGACAGATGCTGACCAGACAATGTGGTGTTGTTAGGGTCTGTGGCATTGATTCAGGTCATTCAGGTGACTTGGCTTTATTTACATGTAGATTTAATGTAGTTACTGTGTGCTTATATAGAAGCATAGTAGTTACTGAGTGCAAACTGAACTGTAGTGTATTTTTATATCACAATAAATATACTGTTTTCCCTTTTTCTAACTACGTTTGCCTGAGCGATTAAAGGGTCCCGATCGGGTACTGGGTTAGCTTCCCTGGCATAATAAGGCTCCTCTGGGAGGCCAGCCAGTGTGGAGTGGGTTTAATTGGGCCAGTTGAACCTGGTATCCCAACACTGACCTTCAGCCTGTCACACTGAATCCCAGACAGTGTGATAGGCGCTGCAGCACATCTTTTAGCTATTATAAAGTGCTGGCTGAGCAGTGACAGGCTCAGCTAGTATTTTACAGGATCTAACAGAGAAGCTGCAGCGTGTCACACTGAATCCCAGACAGTGTGACAGGCTGGCCAGTGCTGTAGACAGTATGACATACATTCATACAGAATTCAGGGTGCCAAGTACACTCACAAAGATGACACCCTCTTCACATTTGTCACCTTGCCCCCAGCTGTTCCAGTGCCTAGGATTTGCACAGTACATATGAAGACAAGCAAGCTATCATAATGAAGAATTCATTTATCACACTAATCACCTGAACACCAGCTTCCTTGCAGGCTTCAATGACCGTCCCAGTTCCAGTATAGTTCACCTTGTAGAAGAGCTCCTTGTTGTCACTGGAAGGAGCTGGCGATGCGCAATGGAAGACAATGTTCACCCCCTGCAGTGCTGGTAATAAATCCTGCCATTTAGAACAAGATGGAGAACGATATCAGACCATGGTTCAGAACAGGATAAGCGGTAGATTTGTAAATTGTCTTTTCATTTATACTGTGTATGCCTGTAACCAGTACTTAGGATTGTAACAATGTTCTAACTACACTGGTTTCCCCAAACTGGACGCATGACTTCACTCTGTACATACAGACTTAGGCCCAATGGGTGGGAGGTCTGTTTGGTAGAAGTTAAGATAGAGTCTGGTTGCTATGGGCAACGTATGCACATTTCTATTCTTGAAGTTTAGTAAATATAGGCCTAGGACTCATAAGTGGCCTATGTTCTGTATCTGGAAGAGGAGCACATGCAGTTTAGTAAATATAGGCCTAGGACTCATTAGTGGCCTATGTTCTGTATGTGGAAGAGGAGCAAATGCCATAGGAATTTTGTTTTTATCAAGAAGGGGACAATTAACTCTAAACAAATAAATGACACAACAGCTGTCCCTATCTAGTGTTACCACAAATCTCAAACTCTTAACTATTATTGTTATGATTAATAATAGTAATAATAATAATATATTTATTAGATGCAACAAAGTGTCCGCTGGGGTGGGGAAGAGGGGCTAAAGGAGATTGGGGATTGATACATAGGGTACAATTACACATACACTGGGGAATACTTAGTTAGCTGCCAATTAATCTACCAGTATGTTTTTGGAAACCCACACAGACACGGGGAGAACATACAAACTCCACACAGAGAAGGTTCAGTCCCAGAATTGAACTTGCAACCTTTTTGATGAATATTAGAAAGTCTTCCCATAAAGGTGGAAACCAGTGTCACAGTACATAATATAAACACACCCTGGAAATGTTGAGGCTCTTTACCTTTTTGCTACAGAGATCACCAATGAAAAACTGCACCCGCTCATTCTCAAAACCCTGTCGGATGTCAAACACGTTTACAGAGTATCCTTTATCTAGTAATCTCTCCACCATGTGCTGACCAAGGAACCCGGAGCCCCCGATAACTGTGCATTTCTTGCTGGCCTGGAACAGAAAAAAAAATATCAATAAACACGATTAATGCGAAATATACCAATGACGTCACTGGTAACAGTTTATCACCTACACAAAGGTAAATTAAGCAAAGCATAAACAGCAGGTACTTACAGGCCGTATTCGTGTAGCCATTTCCTAAAGTTGATTTTTCTTCTTCATGGATAATAAGAAGACAAATATATAAAAAAAAAAGAATAAAATTAAATGTTATAAGCAAAAAACATGAGGCAAGATGAAGGCAATATTCTAAATACATGTACACACATATATAGCCATTTATAAGAAACTTTATCAACTCTGACAACATAGCAAAGTAAAGTAGTAATCTATTAACCTAAGTGACATTCCTATATATGAAGAGCTGTCACAGAGGTCAGCGACACTTATTTGTAGTCCTCCTGCAGATAAGTCCATAGAACATAAGTAAAGTACATAAGCTTACAATTGTATGTATAGAAATATATGGCTCCCATAGAAAGCAGAGAAAGTGGAGAGCAGAGTTCAGAGACCGCAGCAGCGCAATATCCGAGATACCAGGTCGTTTTTTTTTCCCTGTAAATTGTCTGGATGACTTCACTTCAAACCATGCAATATCATACACTTAGGGGCAAAAAGCTCAATACACCATTAATGTCGTTACATTACAAAGCACTGAAGAGGAAAGGGATTTAGGGGTCACCATTTCATGTGATATAAAGGTAGCAATGTAATGTAACAAAGCAATGAGAAAGG
>JABWIB010001026.1:2677-15751 GCA_016617825.1 Platyplectrum ornatum
GGCCCAGATTCATACTCCATGCAGTATGGCCCGGAATCATACTCAATGCAGTATGGCCCGGATTCATACTCCGTACAGTATGGCCCGGATTCATACTCCATACATTATGGCCCGGATTCATACTCCGTGCAGTATGACCCGGAATCATACTCCGTACAGTATGGCCTGGATTCATACTCCATACATTAAGGCCCGGAATCATACTCCGTACAGTATGGCCTGGATTCATACTCTGTACAGTATGGCCCGGATTCATACTCCATACATTATGGCCCGGAATCATACTCCGTACAGTATGGCCGGATTCATACTCCGTACTGTATGGCCGGATTCATACTCCGTACAGTATGGCCTGGATTCATACTCTGTACAGTATGGCCAGGATTCATATTCCGTACAGTAAGGGAGGATAAATACTCCGTAGAGTATGGCCTGGATTCATACTCTGTACAGTATGGCCCGGATTCATACTCTGTACTGTATGGCCCGGATTCATACTCTGTACTGTATGGCCCGGATTCATACTTCCTCTCTTGCGGTCATAAAGCTTATGCTGCTAGATCACTACCTTAACTTTATTGTCCGGCTCAGCGGTCCGTGCGACTGTTGTTCGCACAAATATAACCAGTCACCTCCAAATCCTATAATTTACATTTTCAACCTAGTGTAATGCTGGTGGGCAGGGGGGACAGGTCCGGCTCAGCGGGTGGAACAACAAGCGCATCAGTGCACTTTTCACCCACTTCTGCAAGTGCCTGCCTGGCCCTATGTCTCTATAACTAGTTTTAGTGAGGAATCCACAGATACATATAATACATAATTATATACATATTATAGAATATCATAAAATAATGTTCTATTAAAACATTACATTTGACATTTACCCATAGCCCTTTCAGATAAATAATAATAGAAAATTCTCTTATGATCTTTATTTATTATGTGACTCCCAAGTTGTTTTACCGCGTTCTGATTACAAGCCTGGCAAAAACTTGCCTTTTTTGTGCCAGGTTTGTGATGGTAAACTCGCCTTCCGACGTCTGTGTGACCTGTTCAGATACCTCCATG
The DNA here is from genome assembly GCA_016617825.1 of Platyplectrum ornatum. Lineage (NCBI taxonomy): Eukaryota > Metazoa > Chordata > Amphibia > Anura > Limnodynastidae > Platyplectrum > Platyplectrum ornatum. Next base: position 3,746 of record JABWIB010001026.1, read on the forward strand.
GGCACTGCTTTTAAAATTTTTAAGTATTAAGTATTATTTTTTCTATTCAAAGTAACAGATAAACCCAGGTCCAGAATACGGACTACCTGGATCCGACCTGGAAATAACCCCTCCTTTACCCAGGATTTGAAAATGGTAGTGTTCAGATTACCATCCAGGGATAAATTCCATGGTTTTTTTATATTATTCTGGACGGGGAATGAATGTAACATTTCTATAGCTGTTGTTTGCAAGTCATACATCTATGTAAAACAGTATACATTGATATATACATCGTAGCATTGATATAAATGTGATATTGTGATATGTGATATTCTTCTTTTGTTGCTTTTATTTCTAATATCATTGATATATTTCAGGGCATATTGTTATATTCGAGATACACTGAGTTTATTTAATTCGAGGCTGGTTATATTGTGGATAGATGCAGGAAAGACTGGGCTTTGATCCATGCAGCAAAGAAGCTGTATTTCTGCACATTCATGGTCTAATATACTTGTTTTGTCTGTATTTCAGCACAGGTGACATTCTTAGGTCCGAGGTGTCATCTTGGAAGTTTATAAAGGCTCTTCTCATTGGGAAATGCCCCATCACTTATCACCAGAAAACTCCTTTCTTTCTAAACAAGAGCTGCTGTGCTTTGCCGAACCATCTAGAAGTGACAGCGATTACAACTTGATCACCCCCGATGGCAGCGAACAAGCCGATGCCCTGCTGTCCAAAACAGCATTTCATGCTGACACAGGCAGCTCCCCAGACTCCTATTCTGCCCCTTTGTACAATGAGACCCCTACCAAGAAAGCTTTGTACGGCAATGAGCCCTGTGAAATTAAATTCATACCGTCAGAAAGTGAAAACCTGTGTGGCTGGGGCGCCATCAAACCGTCCTTCTTGCAGGTTTTCAACACGTCCAAAGGTGTGCTCTTCTTCCTATGTGCAGCCTCTTTCCTTCAGGGCATGGTAGTCAATGGCTTCATCAATACAGTCATCACCTCCATAGAACGGAGATTTGACCTCCACAGCTATCACAGCGGACTGATTGCCAGCTCCTATGATATAGCAGCCTGTGTGTGTTTGACTTTTGTCAGCTACTTTGGAGGGAACGGCCACAAACCTCGCTGGTTGGGTTGGGGAGTATTAATTATGGGAATTGGTTCTCTAGTGTTTGCACTGCCGCATTTCACCACTAGTGTGTATGAAGTGAACTTCGAGGAGGAGAAAGGAGTGTGTCTGTCTAATGATACTCACCAAATCAAAGAAAGTGCCTTGAGCCTGACTCATTACAGATATGTCTTCATGTTAGGACAGTTTCTTCATGGCATTGGCGCAACCCCTCTTTACACACTGGGAGTCACATACTTAGACGAAAACGTGAAATCAAGCTATTCGCCCGTGTACATTGGTGAGTATGGAATTCTTTAATATTGCATAACTTGTTTTCATGTGTATACACTATACATATTAATGCAAATGTGTTTCCCATATAATAAGACACTTTCTTATTTTGTTTCAGGACAAAAAAAAACAAAAAAACACCATAGGGCTTATTTTTGGGGTAGGACTTATTTTATTGACCTGCTTTAAATCCAATCATGGCCCTCAAGTACTGCTGACATTATGACACCTCATTGTTCCCTCAAGTGCTGCTGACATTATGACACCTCATTGTGATTTAGATAGGGCTTAATTTGGGGGGAGGGCTTACTTTAAGCAGTTTACTGTAAAATAGTATAGGGCTTATTATCAGGGTAGGTCCTATTATCAGGGAAACCCGGTAGTAATCAGCCAAAAGGCATTGTTACATATATATTCCATATGTAAAGCTGCAAAGCATTTAGGAATGTTCTCCACCCATCAATAAGTATTGAAACCTTAAGCTAGCCATACACTATAAGATAAATTGTTCCAATCTAAAAAAATTTCAAGAGTTGGTAAAACCATGTTGATTTGCAGGGGGCCAAATTGAAATAATTGCAATCAGTATTACAGGTTAGAGATGATTTTTCCAGCCCAAGTGTAATAACAGTGTAACAGTAACGCTGGTCAGTATCTGTGTGCAACATGCAACAATAAAGTATTCTCCCTGCATGCACACACTGACATTCATTTTACCCCCCCTGCAATTCAACATGGTTTTACCCACTCTTGAAAAATCTTTAGATTGGAACAATTTATCTTATAGTGTATGCCCCGCTTTTAGGGTTTTGGTATAAATCATTCAGTCATCTGAAAATCAAAGTAATCAGAATCAACAAGTAAAGTGTTAATGGATTCTGTGGGCCAGGCAAACAAATGAAAAGAAGCAATGTATACATGGGCTAGCTGGTTGCCTGCCATTCTGACATGACTGCTTATCAAATCAAAAGTTCATACGCCTGACTCAGAGTCTTCATGAATGAACACTATAAAATGGGGAATTTCCAATACAGTGTGAACAATGTTGACCAGGGTAGTTTGTGAATTACCAGGGTAATTCAGCACTGTGAACAGGGTAATTCAGATCCACAGCTAACAACGCTGCTTGTTAAAAACAGATTTACCAGGGTAGTCTGTGTGAACAGGGTATATAGTGCAGTGTCTAAAATATATATTCAAGTGATTAACGCTTGTCTGCTGTGTGACAAGCCTGTAAAGCTGTATTTTAATGTGTGCTACTAGTTTTACTTAATTATGACTCAGTGAACCACAATCACCACAGATCATCTCCTGCCTTATCATAAGATGGAACGGAACAGAAACATGACTGCTGATTTGCATGGAGGAACTCTGAAATGCTCATATTTTCATTGCAATGTATTTTCCCTCTTGTTCATGGAATTGTATATGGGTGCAGTGCAGAATCTACTATATTCACACTTTTTAAAAAAAAAAAAGAAAGGTATTACGCTGGGAGCAGGACTGACATTCCCTGTGCATGTTTTATTTATTTTAACTAATACCTCTTTCACACTGACTACCCTGGTAATTCAGGTTTTTACTACCAGGGTAGTTTGCTGGGGCTCTGAATTACCCTGGTCATTAACCCTGTTCACACTGCTGAATTACCCTGGTAATTCACAAACTACCCTGGTCAACACCGTTTACACTGANCCAGGGTAATTAGGTGAAACATGAGTTTCACCCTCATCATACAGCCGTGATTGGCTGTAAAAAGTGATGTCACAAAAAAATATTAAATACCTGAAAGCAACGAAAAAAATATTAAAGAAAAAAGTAAGAAAACAAATAATAAAATGAAACCTAAAATAAAAAAATACTAAAAAAATTTAAAAATTGAATAAAAAAATTACATCATATAAAAATGCATATAAAATATTTAAAAAAAACATATAAAAAATCTGAAAAAATCAATAAAAAAGTAATAACATTTTTTTAAAAAAATACATAACAATAAAAGAAGAATAAAAAAAAAATAAAAAAAAATAATCAAACAAGTACTTTTTTTTTTAATGACAGGGTACACAGGGGACACACATTTTATTACAGGGGAATAGTGAGTACTAACAGGAGCTGTATCTCCCGAAGCACAACACTGATCCCCTGCAAGCGAGCGCTGCAGGGAAAGTAGTGCAAACATCGTCCACGTGACGATGTCTGCAATATTTGAACTATTCTTGACCCTACCCTGGTGACATTACCTGGGCAGGGTCTGTTCATGCTGCGGACTTCCCGGGACTAAGCAGGGTTAAAACCTGCTTTTGGCACGAATAGTAAAACTGGTAGTTACACAGCCCCCATTCACACCGAGCGCACTACCCGAGCAGTGTAATTGTGTACAACGCATACTTTCCCAATAACCACTGACCCCACTTGTATTGCTTGTAGACTAAACTACCCGGTTAATAGCCCTCAGTCTGAACGGGGTATTAGTAACTTAAATCCATATTGTGCATCCTGTAGTTCAAGGTTCAATCATGGGCAGCCTACATGCAATACAAGTGGGGTCAGTGGTTAGTGGGGAAAGTATGCGTTGAGGAATGGTCAGCATGGACACATTATTAAACTGTTTGTATAGAGAATAACTCAAATTTTACTATTGTCTCTTTTTTGTTATTCCAAATATAATTTTGTGCAAATTGATCTTATTGGGTAATCAGCAGAAAGCATACTGGGTACATTGATCATCATGAATGTATTGAGAGGATAAAGCAATACAAAAATCTGTAAAATGACAACAGATCTCAGTTCATTATAAGCCCCCCTTCCCGACGCCAGTCACTATCAGTGGTAAACTAATGCAGGATTTGTAGGGCACTTATTGACCATTTCTGTGGTCCATAAATTTACTAAATGGTGTGTTTGTGATAGAGACTATCCCTCACAAACTCGTCTGAGGTAGGTGCGAGTTTTGAGTATTTACTAATAGTTGTGTTTTGTGCTCCTGTTATTCTCGCTTGCGTGCTTGAGCAAGTTTTTGCTGCATGTTTTACTGCAAGATTTGGTTCCCCCATGAGTTTGAATTTTCTTGCTTGATGGCTGGCGAGAAGCGACAATTCGCATGGCAAGACTCCTCACATGTAAATATTCAGGCGAGATTTTTGTATCCGAGAATCAGAAAAAGTCCAGCCAAGCAGGTGACAGTTAAGCCATTTGCTATTGACAGATCTCGGACGAAAATACCCATGCATTCTTGCCCTTTAGTAAATTTCCCCCAGTATGTTGTTCAATACACTCTTTTTTTAAATTAACAAATAAATACTTTCTGGGTGTCCCTTGAATCGGTCTTATAATATTAACTATAACAAATATTACTGGTACATGGAAAGGATAGATGATGTCCCTGTACAAACTACCTTGCTGATCGTGTACAAACCATCCCAGAAACCTTTGCTGCTATAATATGCTGCAGTTACATCCCAGTCCACAAGGTTGCTCTATACTGAATTATGTATTACTGAAGTATTTAATTCTAACCATCAGCAATAACATATGGCATAAATAAATGTAATAAAAATGTTGAGCATTAAATAGCATATGTAAAATATATATCTGAAAGTCATTACAAAAAAGGGAGAATGTGGGTGAGGAAAATAATGAAGGAGAAGCAAATAGGGACATAATGGGATTGATCAGTGGTACTTGACCTGATTCCATAATGGGTATTTTTTTGATGCACAAAAAAAGGTTGATAACCACTGCATTACATGACTATATGCACTGACTCAGAAGATCTTCCTGGAAATAACTTTCATAGTAGCTGCCGATGAATCAGCCTACATGCAGCTAAATGCTGTAACCATCAGTTAGATAACAATACTATTTAGTGCTGTTATAAAATACATATATACCACAATGATGGCACACAAAACTTACTCAACTTAGAACATCTAATTGAAAATATTTTATCATACCATAAGATCACATGCAGGCATCTGCTGGAGCTCTGATCACAGCAGTCGTGGAGTTGTGATTGGAATGCTTTTCAATCCTGACTCCTGTACACACAAGGGAAGCGGCATAACCCCTGGCACGCATGGACATTTGAAAGCTAACCACTATTTAAAATGATGTAAATATTATACATGACCCACCCACTGTCAATCCAGTTCCGCGATGGAATAATGTCAGATAGTGGAAAAAAGCCATTTTGCCCGTCAGAAGCTGTTGATGTATTCCATAGTGCACAGTACAGTATGCTGGTGTTATTACCAGAAAGAAACTGCTTTTTCAAAGAAAAATGTGTATTGTAGATAATGATTGCCAACCCTGAATATCAGGGAGACTCCCTGAAAAGTGGGTGATCTCTCTGATGCTGATTCAGTTCAAGAAAACATTGCGTTATGATGATAGAATTCATAAATTGTCCTATTATTATTCTCTTATTTACATCTTCCACAATAAATATTGAAAGTGTTTTTAATGACAATATAACAAACAATAAATAGTGGTGTTGCCATTTTTATTGCGTAATAGTTCTCATGGCCGCGCTAGACACACCCATAGGTGGAGCTATCCACAGGACACACCCCTTTGGTGGCCCAAGTTACACCGCCTGTCACAATCTCCCTGATATTGACTTGCAAAAGTTGCCAACCCTGTTGTAGTTAGGTATAGTTATATAGGTATCATTTCTCAGTTATCGATGTATGTTGTCGTTCTATAAAGGTCTTATTTGACCCTTATTGAGGGGCAGTTCTTTTAACATATCTGGCACTGCAATGTAATCACGGAGCTTCCACCTTGCAGTATATCCTTGCTTCAGTACAGAAATGTGGCAGCTAGCACTAAGCATAGTAATAGTATGGCTTATCATATCCCTTCCACGTTGTGGTAAAATTATGCTACGCTTCTGGTGACATCAGTATAGTATGTGATATGGCTAGTGGTGCAGGTTTTCAAATGCCACCAGCAATTACTTCAGGCCTACAGTAAAAAGCCACCCCCATATTTACAATTGGGATGTATACTGTTAATGCAATGTTATCTGTGGGCCAGATTCAGATCTTTAGGAACTCATGGGAATTGCAGGAGAGGTAAAATGAATGTCATTGTTTGCATGCAGGGAAAATACTTGTGTTAGGAAACATCATCTCTCACCTGTAATACTGATTGCATCTAATGAAATTTACCTCCCCTTCAATTCAACATGGTTTTGCCCATACTTAACTAAAGGTGGCCATATACTATGCATATACTAAACTGCTAAAATTGAAAATGTTTCGAAATCGTACGATAGTTTGTTAAAGTGTATGGCACTGACTTTTTCAGACGATCAATAAAAATCGTTCAATACAAGCTTTCATACGGCTTTTTGATCTTTTGGCCTGCACAATCTAAAATCGTTTGATTGCTGCAAAATCGCACAGTGTGTGGGCACTTCCGATCATCCTGGCCGATTAATGTCATTATGACCCACTTTCAAGCATTAAACCAAACGATGTAAAAATAAATTAAAAATCAGTGGGCATTATTATTTTAGCCCTTTTCTAAACGATTATTGAACTTTGTATGGCTGTTTCCCTGTAACGATTTTTCCTTTAAACATAATACATTTTTGAATTGGATGATTTATCTTATAGTGTATGGCCAGCTTAAGTCATGAGTGCCTAAAGATCTGAATCTGGCCCTCTGTGTGTATTGTATGCTTTTTTTTAATATATGTACTTTTTTCTTCCTTGTTTTATTTAGGAATATTTTACACAGCAGCCATAGTGGGGCCAGCAGTGGGATACTTGCTTGGAGGATTTTTCCTAAATATGTACACAGAGATCAGCAGCCCGTAAGTAGCAGTCTGTCTGCTGCGCTTTGTTAACTAACTATAACACAGACTTTGACATTTTGGATTCCATATATTTGCATGTAATACACATGCACCTTCTGTCAGTGGTGATTATGAGCTGAATGATATCTGCTGCAGGCCTTGAGGAGAGGTGACTGGCCTAAAAAGACATGTGATCATTACGATCATCTTCTTTGATGAAAAAGCCAGCTTCTAAACGCCAGCTTCTAAAGTTTGAACTCTCCATTTACAAAAAGCTGGCTACTGAAAGTTGGTGTTCAGAGCCTGCTTTTTAGAAGGGGTTTTGCCCTCCTATCTGGCTTTTTCAATCAGCACTGATTGGCTCACACAGTCAGCTATTTCCAGCACAACACTGCCTGTCTCTCCCTCCTTCCCCCTCCCCTCATGTAAACAAACAATCACAGCCAATCACAGCATATTTTCTGAGTAATGATGTGTACTGGTAGCAAAAAGCAGGGTTCGATCTGAACAGTGCAGATACTGCTTTTATTTTCAAAAAAGTTGGCTTCTTCAGATAATCTGAACAGTCCTTTTTTCACAGCCCCTCCAATTTCACCCAGCTCTACACCCTGGCTCTTAAGCCAGCTTTTTCAAGGCTGGTAATGTGAACGGGGTATAAATTCACTGCAGGTGCGTGAAAGGCAGGTAACTCTACACAGAGAAAACACCAATAAAAAAGCTCCAGCAACACTGCAGTTAACCAGTAACCAATTACACTATTCTATCTGTAAAATAAAATGCAGAAATATCAGTTACACATCTTTGCAAACATGCGATAAGCCTCCCGCCACGTCAAGGCTTTTCTTGACGTGCCAGTCCAGAGTTTGTTTCTATAGCTACAGATAGCTTAAGTATCTAGAGCTATTCCAGTGAGTAGTATACAAAATAATGATTTTCATTAGGCAAAGCCATTTCTTGTAATGTAACACATTTAAAAAATTGCATTGTCTTGTCATCCTCTATAGAGGCTTAAAAGAGGAAACAATATATACTTTATTAAGTCAGCACATAAATAATAATAAGCTGAAGTCTAGAAAAGTTAATATATATGCCTTTGAAATGGATAGATTGTAGATTTCAGTCCAACCTTCCTACTCTCCTGAACAGGTCTCTGTGAGAGAAGAGGCCTCGTGTAGACCTGGGTCCAGTCCACTGCTCTCTTCATTGTCACACTATGCTTCATCACATCTCCTTTCTGAAGTATTCATTGAATTGTATTTTGTATAGTGATAATAGTGCAATAACTAACAAACCCCATGTTTCTGATTAACACCTGAAATAATTTATATTTTTATACATGAGGTATAGGCAGCTTGAGGATATACAGTATATATACTGAAGTCATTGAAAAGTATCATTTATTTATATTAATGTATGATTGTTTTATTCCAGCACTGATCTTACTCCTGAAAATCCGCTGTGGGTTGGGGCCTGGTGGATTGGATTCCTGGGTGCTGGAGCAGCTGCTTTCCTCATTTCTTTCCCCATACTGGGATATCCACAACAGCTGCCAGGTACAGTCACTTATCTCAATAACATGATAAGATACTCTGCACAATGTACTGTTATTTGTCTCCACCCTATCTATACAGACTTTAAACTATTCTTTCATTGATACTCACTCTAAACTTTGCTCTTAACATATGCATTTGTTTTTACTTTTTTTTTTTTTTTTTTTGCTGAATTCAAAAAACATCAAGTGACTCTTCCCATTACCTTTACTTACATCAAACTGGATCCAGACCAACGTAGTTCCCATTGAGGTCTTTTCTTACATCTAAGGCTTCTGGAGACTTAAGTATCCATGACCCTACCTTAATATTATTGCTCTAATCTGCTTCTGTACAAAGTAGATCATCGAAGATCAGCATACCCCCACCCACCAGCTTAATTAGCATGGTGTGGTATTCAAATGTACGGAACTTAGTTCTGTTTCTTTACAATTTTGCATGTAACATCTGTATGCACAAATATGTGTTACAGATGTTACAGTTTTAGGGATCCTTATTCGTTCAACTTCTCTGTAGTAGAATCATTATTTGCATCCCAGTTGAGGGAATCTAAACATGTGTGAAAGGCATCAGCAATGTTATGAACTAATGCCCAACTGGCCCTATCCAAGTCACTACTGTAGTAATAGAGCAGGTAATTACCTGTTGGCCTTAATTCTGTCTTTGACTTCAGAGTCTCTCCCTCTCTACCAGCTGTGGGTTGTTCACAGCAGCCAGTTGGAGAAAATAATGTCGCTATCACTACGGATCTTGTCCTCAATGTCTGGCCACACTGAATGAATGAACTAAAATAAAATTTCACACTCCTACCACTCTCTCTACTCAGGTCCCAATTCTCTACTATTAATGAAATTCCCCTCACACACTTATACCCAGGGCCGCCATCAGGTTGGGACAGCTGGGACTAGTGTCCCGGGCCCGAAAAGACCGGCATCGGCAGCCATGCACTTCCAGCAGAGGTAATTCCCTCTGCTGTACGGTGGCGGTGGAATGACTCCTCAGTCCTCATGCTGCCGGCGCTGGGAACCTGGTCTTTCCGGGGAGCCATGCTGAGTGGTAGGGCAGGAGGCAGGCAGTCTCAGGCCCCACTATTTGTAATGGCAGCCCTGCCCACAGCAGTCCTACTTTGTCTAGATGACTACCCTAGAACCTGTAACCGCCAACTACCTCCAGAGAATGAGACTGAATGTGTAAAATTTTGCTTGTTCCATCAAAACTTGTTCTTGTCTGCCTCAGTGATGGTTCACAATTAGGTGTATCAGTGGTATATATAAGTTACTGCATGCATGACAGGCGTATTGTGGTTATAGTAATATTCAGCTTTCAGCATTCTCAGTCATTAGCGCAGACTTCTGCATACTACACACAGACCTCATTTGTGTGTAGTATGCAACTGCAATGGAATGCATTTCGACAACTTCATTTCGACTATATCTCGAATAAAGCTGCTTTGTAAAATCTTTAAGAGATCAGATATACTGTTGAAATTTATTATATTTTTTATGCGTAACCTGCTGTTTTATTTTCACAGTTTTCAAATGATGGGATTACAAAGGTGTATGCTGAACATGATACCCCTGCCAACATTTTTTCCATTAAAACCTTTACTGACAATTTTGTGATTCTCACCAGGGCTTAAAGTGGGGTGTATGTTGATACAACATACTGTCACTTCTACCACTGATTGTACTGACATGTACAATCTCCTCAAATACAGTAATGACAAATGCACAAAATGGTGGTTGCTCAGATGCAATGATGATAGGTTAGTAAAATGCAGGTGCATGAAAGGCAGGGTAAACGGACACAGAAGCAAAAAGGAAAAATGCCTTATAAGCACTGCAATTAACCCAGCAACAAACTATACCAATGTATGTGTAAAATAAAAGGCCTCCCGCCAATGTCTAGGCTTTTCTTTAAGAGAGGTCCTATGTCGAAACAATGACATTCCCAATGTTGGGTTACATATATGTGATATGTGAGCCACTCCTAGACCTCCCAATGGCTTCTGTAGGCTAGCTCATCGCAATGTATAGGTTAATCCAATAAAGGATGTCGATAAACGCTGGAAAACGTAAACAAATGATATTGTTGATCAATCCGATTGATCAACGATATTTGTTTGTTTGTTAAAAAAAAAGCCTGTCAAAAATAGAAAAAAAATACTTACGTTTCAGGTGTCTTCGCTGGGCAGTGCCCAGCTCCTTCTTCCGATGCTCAGCCGTGTCCAGTGCAGCCGGAGACAGCCGTCACGCATATGCAGCGTCCTCTCTGTACACGGCTGAGCATCAGAAGAAGGAGCTGAGCACTGCTCCGGTGCCCAGCGAAGAGACCTGAAACATAAGTATGTTTTTATTTATTTTCTTTCTTTTTTTACAGGTTTTCTATTATTTCAATGGACACCATAAGAACGATATCCCTAGGGAAAATCACCCCGTTTGTCAGTGACATTCCACGAGAACGATATTGTTCTCAGCTTAAGGGGTGGGTGGATGGGACAATAGCGCGTAATTAACCAACGCGATCAGATACACTTTAACACTAAATATGTCTCTCATTGTGTACCATGGATTCCTTTAGGCTCTCAGCGTTATGTGGTTATGAGGGTGTCTGAAGCTCATCAAGTGAAAGATGGAGATCACAAGCCAGACCCTGATTTTGGGAAGACATTAAAAGATCTGCCAAAGTAAGAATATGTTGTATATCTCTACAGTCTGTTCTTGAAGTATTGAGTTGAATTATATTGTGGTATTTATAGAGAGCATCTCTCCTACGTGTACTTTAGTGGCAGTTCTTTAATATAGGAGGTAGAATATGGCAGCCATTCTAGTATGATGCTCCATAGCATTTTCTTATGAAAGGGTCATGATATTCTTCATATTTTAGATATTTGATATATAAATGGTTTTGCCCACTCGCTCATGTGTAGGTCTGTAATACATAAAATCTGGATCTGGTCCATTTTAAGAACTTGAGCTTTTATAATGATCCTGTGGCCTGAAAGTACACTCAGCAATGGAAACAGCCTGTGGGCAGAAGCATTGCCAGTTATTACTGGAAAGAGGAAGAGGAAATCTATAAATGAACTTTATCCAATACGTCTGCATATATGTATCTTTTATTACAGCAATACCAGAAATATTCTAAGCATGGCAGGTTAGGCAGCTTTTCATTTAGATATTTGAGATATATATGTTACAGTTAATGTGCAGAAACCAGTTAATGTGCACATTACCTAGTTAATGTGCACATTAA
>JABWIB010001026.1:21311-33084 GCA_016617825.1 Platyplectrum ornatum
TTTATGGGCTGTTACTTATGGGCCACTGCTGTGGGCTTGCCCCCCAGGCCAAAATTTGCCAGCCTTCCCCTGTTTATCTTATAGTGTATGGCCAGCTTAAGCCATTAGAATTGGACAGGATGTTCTAGATGGAGGGCCCATTGTACAGATATAATTCTATACTTATTCTATAGGGTTTATATTTGTAATATACCTCTCTTAGCTTTATTGTAGTAATTCCTGAGCTTTCACTCTTACCTGTCTCTCTCTTTTTCTAATAAACTGGAGATCAGATTACTTTTATTGTACTTGCTGCAACATCAATGAAAATAAATCTTTCTGCAAGCTGTGGACAGGTCTAGGAGTGCAACAGAGAAGAGGAGGCCCAATCATAGAGCACCACATTCGTATATATGCATATAACAACTGACAGTGATATCTAAAGTCTGTCTATGTTGGTGTAAATATTGCTCTGTACTGAGACCATTTAGGTCAACACTAATATTCGTCTCTTTCCAGGTTTATAAAAACTGCAGCTGCGTTGCCTCAGACATCTCAGTGGCTGGTGGACAAGCCATAGTCGGGAAATGCTCGTCTCCCTGTCATAAGATGTCCCTGCTCTTAGCTTTTACATTTTCTATCATCTTGTTTACATTCTTGTGCAGTATTCCAGCACTGACTGCAACGCTAAGGTATCATCAATGCACAGATGCAAATCGCTTATATATTTAAGATAAGATTTATTAATCCTTTGGGTAACTGGGATCTTATATTCAAATGTTTACGGAAAATTTCTTATTGCTTACTCCGAACTAATCTGCCTATTATTCCATCAGGGAGATCTTAATAATTATCCTTGTGTATGGAAATGGAAATTACACCATTAATAGTCATAGTGATTTTTTTTAAACAGATTTGTTACCCATAGCATAGGTTCTATCTTTCATCCCAGTACATTCCAGATGATGATAGCTAAAATCTGATTAGTTATATACATGCCCCATATTGATTTACAACAACAGAGCGTAAATCAGTACAACTGCAACTGCAGATTCAATTCTACTACATTTATTACAACACTTTTAAACCTGCAGAGAAAATTGTAATTTCACCCCTTCCCCATTCACAGCCCTGTCCAACCATCCCGAACCCCCTCCCCTTCCTCATGTGTGGGGAAGCATATAAGCAGCATGTGCATTTCATGGTGCATGGTGGCACTAGTGATTGCATACCTCTTAACATTTCAAAGCATGAAAAAGTGACATACAGGCTACCCAAACTTGTGGTGGTGCCCTAACCCCACCCTAACCCCTTCCCTTTAACGCACCATTCAGGGCAAAATGTAAAATATGTTTCATAAGAGAAAAAAACTAAAAAAAACCTATTGCTTCCATATTTGTGCCCTAATTGGGACAAACTATTAAGCAGACAGGACAGTCACCTGAAATCAGGACTGCCACACTGGAATCAGGACAATTGAGAGGTATCTAATTGTCCAGGTGCCAAAGTGACTTAGTAGCCCTTTTGGGCATCAAGCCTTGCTTGCTATTATAGTAGTTTAACCAAGACAAACAGGTCATTCTACTGTTGACACTATTACCCCTCAAACTATTGGGTCATAAGGGATTTTGCTATTTGTTTTTTACTAGAGGTCACAACCATCACCATAATTCCTGACAGTCTCTGACTAATCGTCATAAAGGGTGACTTGTTTGGAATGCTTGGGTCAATGTAAAACCATGTGTAAATCCTAGCCCTGGTAGGTTCAAGGGTAATAGTGAACAATGTGTGGCTCTGCACAAGGAAAATTGTATAATGTGTAGTACAAATAAGAAAGAAGCAGGTCCTGTATGGTCTGGCGCACTTCCTATGCTGTAACTATGTGGTATCCCCTGGCAAAAACCACCTTCTTGCCCCACAACAATATAAAATATGTAGACAGTTGGAAATACCACACACAGGGCACAAAAAAATATGAACGACTCTATACCCACAAATATACAGGCAATGATATTAAGTCTTTAGGGTCTCTGACCTTATAAGAATAAATTACCAAGTGAATCCAAATGTATGAAGAAGATCCTGCTTCTTCACAAACAGTCCGACAGGAATTTAAGTTATACGGTAATCCTCCCCATAATGTGCTCGGAAAAAAGAAATATATAATGCAGATTGCTAGGGCACTTAATTTCCAAAAAAAGGGTGTTACATGCACTCACCATGCAACCACTTGGTTTACGGCGTGTAGAGGTATCTCTCCCAGCCTTCTGCGCTCAATCCAGAGGAGATGATGTGAAGAAAAGAAAGTACACTGATCGTGCCGACTATTTTACAGTACGGAGATGCTTCAGAGGACGCACAATCGTGCGTACGAGCGCAGAAGGCTAGGAGAGATACCTCTACACGCCGTAAAAAAGTGGTTGCATGGTGAGTGCATGTAACCCCTTTTTTTTGGAAATTAAGTGCCCTAGCAATCTGCACTATATATTTCTTTTTTCCGAGCACATAATGGGGAGGATTACCGTATAACATAAATTCCTGTCGGACTGTTTGTAAAGATGCAGGATCTAAAAAAGCTTCTGCATACTTTTGGATTCACTTGGACATTTATACTTATAAGGGTCAGAGACCCTAAAGACTTAATTTTGTCATCTGTATATATGTGGGTATAGAGCCGTTCATATTTTTTGCGCCCTGTGTGTGGTACTACATAACCACACACTGTCTACATATTTTATATTATAGTATAGTTTTCCCCTTCTGAGAGATACCCTTAGGTGTACAATTGCCCCAACATTTTTCTGTTGCATATAAACACATGACACATTCCTTTGATTAATGTTGCTTTTCATGATTTAGGTGTGTCTCAGATAGTCAGCGCTCTTTCGCCCTTGGGATTCAGTGGATATTAGTACGGACGTTAGGTATGTTATAACAAGAAGCACTTATACTAATGCATTCACTAACCCAGCTGATAAACGATGCAATTTCCTGTGTTTTCTCATTTCTAGCATGTACTCTGAGAAAAGTGCTTCTTACGAAGTAAGAGGCTTTGATTTTATAATGCCATTACAGTTTTAGCTTAACCAGTAATGCACGCTTTGTATGTATCAACATTAATAGGTATGGAATGACGTTCCCAGATAATATAACACTGAAATAAGCTTATTTTTTTGGTAGTGGTCAGTTTACAAAAGAAAAGCAGATAGCAAATATATAATGCACTACCTGCAGTTCATTTAATGAAATTGTTCATGGCAGTTTAATATACTGTAATTCCAGATGCCAATGCAGTACAACAGTGCGTTTCAGCTGCAGGCACATGTTATTCTTTATGCTCTTGTAGTCAGGGACATTGCATAATAACTATATACCCCAGGTTTACAAAATTCTACTGGGCAGAATCCGAAAAACAGAATGATAAATTGAGCGATTAAATGATCATGAAGTGCACTCCATGCTCAAACATCCAGGTGGTCATTTCTGGATAACCCTGTCTCTCTCCATATACTTTAGTATAATCAAGTTTCTAATCACAGCAATAGAAGGAGAAAGAAATAAGCTTTATTCTCCAGATTGGGCGCTATGGTATTATACATATGGATAACCACATGCATGGCCTGATTGCACCAGTAGTTCCATGATGAAAAATGCAAATAAATATTTATTGAAGTGCATAATACTGGATCTACGTTTGTGGGCACTGGCGGTAAGCCATCTCATGTTGCTGACTAGCTCGAGGCTGTCGGGAATCATAGCAGGGTTATTTTAGTTACCAGGGTTTGGTTAGCTTAAATTACTTCTGGTTACAATATTAAGGGGATCCCGCATCCCAACTCAGTCTTTGATTGGGTTGATTTTGTTTGCTGTCATTTAATGATAACTGGACATTACATTAGTCATGCTGCCCATCTGCCAGCCTCGGCATCCAACTGTGCTGCGCGATTTTGAGATGATAAAAGGGTTTGCACTATTATTACACATTTTTTGAAGTTTTAGGCACAGGTCATTTCCATTGGGAAAAGGACCATTTTTGTTACTATAAATAATTCATTGAAATGCTTTAAAAATTATATATAATAAATTTATTAGAAAAATAATATTTATTTTGGGTTTTATCGATATTCCATGCCAGATTAGTAAAAAAAAAGTTTGTTTATTTCAAATGTTGAAAACGTTTAAAAACTCATTTAAGCATAAGATAATGGCAGAGCATGCTTCTGGATAACTTACACATGCTTAAACCCTACAGTCGGTTAAGGATAGGCATATTGACTAGGTCGAGGAAGCACCTGTAACAGTTTCGCATGGATTTGCTTTCATATGTGGAAAGATTATATTATATTATAGGATTTCTCTGTGATTAATTTGCTTATTTTTTATTTAGAATATGACTTGGAGAGGTGTAGTAATTCATGTGTTTTTTCTGCTTCAAGGTGGAATCCCTGGACCCATAGCCTTTGGCTCCATGATTGATATTTCATGTTTACTCTGGCAGAACCAAAGTGGAGAGAAAGGATCCTGTTACATATATAAAAATTCAGCCATGAGCAAATACATGCTTATAGCTGGCCTAGCGTACAAGGTAAGTGTATAATTAATTATACTTATTTTGGTGACTGCAAATTAACAACCATATTTACCTTCTGGGTTGATTTGGCGGAAATGTTCCACACAATGGAGCAGATCAAGACTTTCAGGGGAGGTAAAGTTCATTACTTGCAAACAGTATTAGAGTTGGGAGATAATGTTTCCTAGCCTAAGTCTAATAACAGTGTAACAGTAACACTGGTCATTATCTGTGTGTTGTCCCTACAAACACTAACATTCATTTTACCTCCCCTGCTACTCAACATGGTTTTGCCCACTCGTTAGTAAGTCATTAGTACATAAAGTCTGGATCTGGTCCAATAAGGTCAGTTAGGAGCATGTGATACAGAGCAATTCCTCATGCATTAATAATGTCCATTGCTTTGTCCATTAGTATATTGTCTCATACTCCTTTGTGCAATCTCAGCACTGTATATATCATCTCTTTCTGATTTAAAGTAAACACAGTGTAAGTATGCAAATTTTTAACATACCACATAATTACTTACATATTTACTTACATGTGCCAGGTCATTACCTCGTTGTGGAACAGATGGCCTGTACATGTGGTAGCCTCAATGCACCCTGTATACTTTCATGTGTTTTTGTATATACCCAATCCCATTGTCCAGGCTAGTCTGGAAAACAGTGCCTCCCAGATTGGCAGAGGAAGACCAAGAACCAGAGCTTGGCATTGCCAGGCTGTAAAGATGTAGATAAGGCTTGGTTTGTTTGCTCAAAGGTTGATTGATTGTGTTGTGGTACTGGTATGAAGATACTCAGCCATAGAAGTAGCCCAGTTTGAGCAGGCGACCATGGAAGCACCTAGCAGTTGGAGATGTGCCGAGGAGAGTACATGGATTATCTGGCTTTTGTGTGTGTTTATAGTCATGTACAATGTATGTTTACCTGCTTTTTGATCATTTTATGATACATTTTAGATTAATATAAAAATAAATGATAAAAACAACATATGAAAATGGATTTAATAAAGGAGTTGACCCACAAGCAAAACTCATTTGTGGTTATGTGGAAGGTGACACATCAGGGAACACACATTGCTCCAGCATCGCCAAGACCGGTATAGAGCAGCATTGCTAGTACCAGCAGATGGAAACTCTGCCATCCAGTGGCATAAAAGATAGAGTTTAAAACCATTTTAAGTTGTAAGCAATATTGGTTTTCAATGTGCAAGGAGTCAAGGCATTCCATGTTCTTGGTGTATCATTGGTGTAGAACATATTAATTTGTTTTAATTAAACCCCTCCGGAATGTGTCTATGTGTCCCTTATCCCTTCAGATAACACGGTAATAGAAAATTCAGTTATGAGATTAGGGATTTCTGTAGTGAATAGTTTATTCACCAATGTTCATCTGTGGTTTTAGGATCAGAAATGAATGTCACACTGCGAATTAACAGTTAAAAAAACATGATCTTCTATTTGCATGAAATTTTTTTCCACATGGCAAAAAAAATCAAGTAAACAAAGTTTTGAGAAACACATTAAAGATTTTGAAGCTATATTAAGGATTCTAGGCTACAGGCTAATGAGGTTTAAATGAAAAGCAAAGAAAAAACCCTCTGTTACAGATCACTGGATAACAGCTTGCATATACACTGTGTGCTGGATACTTTGTCAAAAGCGAGTTGCTAGAGGAAAAATCACATCATGCATGATAATGGAAATACACTTGCTGTGACTTACAGCTGTGATTATTGCTGGTAATCTGCAGAAACATTGTTTAAACAAAGCAGAACCCAACAATAGTCGTATCTGTCTGTCAAGTTCATTAGACCAGATTCAGACTTTAGGCATTTATGACTGACTGTACTCAAGAGTGGGTAAAACCATGTTGAATTGCAGGGGGGGGGGGTAAAATGAATGTTAGTGTTTGCATGCAGGGAGAATACTTTATTGTTGCATGTTGCACACAGATACTGACCAGCTTTACTGTTACACTGTTTTTAGACTTGGGCTAGGAAACATCATCCCTCAACTCTAATACTGTTTATAAGTAATGTAATGTAACTCCCCTGCAATTTAATATGGTTTTGCCCACTCTTGAGTAAGTTAATAGTATGTAAAGCCTGAATCTGGTCCATTATCCTAAAAATGGACATTTTTAGTGCAAACACACAAACATAATAGCTGAATTCTCCAGTTATTCAAGAACAGAATAAAAAATGAATAAATAGAAAAAAAGAATAATAGAATGTTTTACAGGAATGATTGACTTTACTTATTTTTTAACTGTTGCAAAATAACGCTCTGCCTTGTGTCACAGGTGATGGGATCGGTTTTCTTCCTACTTGCTTTATTCCTATATAAGCCTCCCCCTATATCTCCCGCAAGTAGCTTGGACAAAGCAGCCAATGGGCATTCAGAAAAAGTCTCTCAAGAAGAGAAAGTTTTGATGTCATCCGCCACCCCCTCCTGAGACAACCTTCCCTTCTCCACTACCATAATTCCACATTTGTCAGCACAGTTTCTGAGTTGCCTTTATCACACAGTTGATAACACTTAAATCAGTCATCTCATGTCGAAGCTACAGTGTCGTCTCAGCTAAAGTGTTATCTTTACAGACTTACTTAGAAAAAGGGGCTATTTAAAGCACTGCAACGATGCATCAGTGTATCTACTAGGTTTCACAATGCAACAATCTTTGTAATGACCATCAAGAAGGCATCAGAGCTAGCACAAAGATCTCTCGTAGATCTCAAGTTAAAATACAAAGACATTTAATACAACATCGCTATTTCTGACTCTGTAAAGCGCTGTCTGTTAATTTCTCTGTTATTGTTTTATTTTGAAAATGTCTATAATCTGTACAGGGTGATAGACAACAAATGAACAGCTATGTTAATAGTGATCTACTTCCAGAAACTTTGTGGATGCAGACATATATTAACTCAACTGATCATTCCTTCTGCTGAATAATATTCGCCATTAATGGGCATTATTATATTTCAATAATATGCCTTTAGTAATCAATAATAATAATAGAAAAGAAAAAGCAGATGGTAAATTTATAGATAATAATACCTTAAAACCTGTTAGAAAAGTCCAGGTACTGCTGATCCTAAGGGTCTGTTTATGAACAAAAGGACAAATTAGATTATTTATTTACAGATTTGTCATTATGAAAATATGTTGTTATGGTTTTTTTTTACCTAGTAATGTTACAATATGTTAGTGAAAAAATAATCCAGCATCTGCTACATGAAGACTTGTCATTCCCTGACAAAAGGAATTATTGTTTGGGGTCCAGGGACATTTATTTTTACTTTTTTTTTTACAATAACTCATATATACCATACAAGAAAACAAAATACTGTATATCTATGCAACTGTTTTCAAGGGTGTATATATGTACCTTATTATAGTAATATATTCTAAGTATTTATTTATGACATATTTTTGTCATGAATATATATATATATATATATATATATATATATACAGAAACAGTCATGGCTGAGGTTGACTTAAGCATGTTATAATATTCTGGCACATTTTATTTATTAAAGCACTGTAACCATGAAATGTCTAAAAGTATTGTTTGCTTGCTTAATAATCTGAAAGAAGCACTTACATTAGCATTACCTGCCAAAGCAGTGTTAGAATTCATAGTATGATTGTGGAAGTACGCCCTCGTTTTCATGTTTTACATATAAATATTTCATTAATAAATAGCAAGTCCTTGATAAGTAACTTTGTAAATCTAATTTATAACAAATTATTTGGTGTAAACTGTAAGGCCTCCGTTACCCATCAGTGTCCAAGATGTTTGTAAATCTAAACTGAAGTTAAATGACCATTAAATATCACATAGCTACATAGACAGCAGAAATGTCCTGGATTCAGAACTCCGCACATATCGGTCTGTAAGTCCGTTCATAAGAGGGTAGTGCACTCCCTTCTCATGGGTGGACCTTGCTGCATTTACACCATTGTGTGGATTGAACTTTACCACCTCCCCCTTCCCCACTCATATTGTCAAATCTAAATCCTGCCCCATACACCTTGCATGCTTTAGGTGAGTGGAGGAAAATTACTGCCCCATCCAACGTAGTTCTGTATGCTAGGAGATCTATGCTGTAACTATAGCACGCTTAAGCATGCCGGTCTGGATCCTTTCCCTCTGCCCAGTTTACATTAATATATCTTCTTCGCCATTGCCCCCTTTTACATTCCAGTAAGTCAACGTCTTGAGTCAGTTATCCATTCCATCGGGTCTGTATGAGTAAAGAGAAATACACTATTATTTATAGCATTTACTAACATTGCATTCAGACGTAATAAGTGTATTTGAACTTCCAGCTGTTTTTCTGTGTGCTCCGACACAGTCATGGAAAGTAAGGGCCTGAACTGAGCTACTGCTGTTTAGTGCAAATGTACTTTTTCATTCTTAGAAATGATAAATAATCTTATAAATGGGCCAATTATTATGATTCACCAGGATGCATGGTTGTGGTCGTGTGCTACGATTTGCACACAATAAATGTGACGTTTGTTATATGGTATAATGTAAGACATTCCTTTTTATTATTTGCTGAATAAGAAATTGTTTACTTAAATAGGATCCGAAAAGCAAAATACCAATATTACTTTCTACATTACACAGTAGATCGATAATAAGCTTTGCTTTTCTAACTGTATGTGGCAGGAATTTAATATGAAGCAGAATATAAGTAATACCTCACTGTTAGCAGTACATTCCTAGGAATAGACTTCTTAGTTTTCATTAAAGCTCATTCTATTTGAAAATGTAGTAAAAGACTGAATACTGTTATCACATATTATGACCAGCTGGAATTCATTTGAATGGCCTATGGTTAATGCAGGGTACTGTGTGTGACCCAGGATCAGGGTCTTACTTAGGTCTGCTCTCCCAGTCTCTATTGCATTTCTTCTCCTTGTTTCAGCTCTATTCCTGTAATTTGCATTTTTGGGTCATTCACCATTATTTAAAACAACTTTGTGGGGCATCTAAACAACAGCAATCTGCACCACCATGCCTGTTATTACTACACTATATACTGATTGTAAATGTAGCTCTTATATCATTCAAAAATACCAATAAGTCGTTGAAAATGTGTTGATATACTTATGATGTAAAATGTATTAATTACTATATTTACCTAAATTGATAGGAGGAGGCTTGACAAGCCAGTGAATCTATCATTAAATTACATTATACGATTATTCCCAATAAAACAAAATTATATTTCACACACTTCACGCTTAGCTAATCACAATTCCAGTATTCTAGAGAGCTATTAACCAAGAGAGATACTTACTACAAGTGCTGTGCGTAGTACTCTGCATAAGCGATCAGACTAGCCAATAGTAATATAGTAATAGTGATATAATAACACACTGTGTAATGCTAACGTTGTTCTGTATAAAGTTGAATTAAGAACCCTTTCCAATGATCGAACCCTCTCAACAGTCTATTTATTTATAATACAATATTTTGCTACATGAGAAATGCATATTCATTGTGTTACTATGTTTCAGGATTTACAGGTTCTTTGTTTTACTGTATTTGTACAAACTTCTGTTTTTATGATTGTTTAAGGATTTCTATAAAAAAAATTAGTAAAGAAAATCTTACAATAAAGTTGTTTGAGTTGATTTCTAAATATGTACACACAACCTAACCGATATATAAAACAGTTCTTCTTGCAATTTGGCAATTTGGACCTGCTTCTCATTACCAACAGGTTGCTTATACCCTAGAAGCATGATAATAATAAATGATGCTCCTGGGCTGTAGAGCAGGAATAGTCCACCTGTGGACCAGCATGCTTTATCTGCATAGTCATAGTTGATACCTGACAAAGCATGCTGTAACACATAGTTTAGTATAAAGTAATTTTGCTATAGTATAGTGGATTTATTAAGTCCTTATTTATTGTATGGTGATATTGAAAAGTGCTTAATAGAAAGCTAATAAATATGTGAACATAAAAACAGAACATGACTATGTCCACAGTGTCTTCCTGTACTAAGCTGCAGATGACTCTTGTATGCAGAAAATGCACCAGTGGAAACACAATAATCATAAGTTAATTTTAAGGAATTTAAATATCATCCAGCTAGTAGGCTGCTTATATTATATACATAGCAATTTTGATATGATCAGATTCCCAGGAACAAAATTTAGATTTGAAAACACTGGTTGTGTCATCCATGCATTTTTTTATATATACAACTGTAAATAACATATCTATTTAGGTAAACACTTTTCTATAAACACAGGTTTTAATGAAAAGATTTTTAATCATTTGTTTATCATTAGCTATTGACAACTTGCTATAAAAGATACCTCTAGCACATTCTCCTCTAACCCCCTGAGGGGTCATCTTACCATGGGGGCGTGGCTATAAAATGTAATTTATTTGTATGTACAGCCTCCTGCTGTATAATAATGAGACACCACAGTCTGATCCCCCTGCTGAGACACCACAGTCTGCTCTAACTGCTATATAATAATTAGACACATATAGCAATTATTACTGTGAGATATGTATTCAGGGCTCCTATGTATATGTACAGCAGTTACTGGGTGGCCAGGGTTGGCTCAGTCTCTAGTATATAGGTTAGTGTAATCCCATCTCCACCTGATATGTAAGAGCAACTCTTCAGAGCCTCTATTGGCTTGGCACGTTTTCCGATTCATGCATCTGTCCTCCTGGGTTCGAATCTACTTTTCACCACCAAAGATGTAATGTAATGTAATGTAATGTAGCCCAATACAATAAAGCATGAATATAGTTAAAAGCCTTGCAGTGCAGAGAAGTTTAACTACAAAGTTTAAGTTGCTCTTCACTGTGGCTTCACCGAAAGTGAAACTGTAAATGCTGATTGAAGTGTTAAAAATTAGATAGATCTAAAGATAGTGGATCTCTCCATAAACCAAAGATGTTGTTTATTCTGATGGGGCAAGTGTCCTGAAGACCATGAGGCTGTGATTTATGAATTAGGCAGTTTGGCCATTTACAAACTACTATGCACCAAAAGCAACCCTGAGCCCTTTGGGCCCATGAACTGTCTACAATGTGGGGTTTCAAATTGCTGTTGAAAATGGAAGCAAGTACCAGTCTTTTCACTGAATGTATTCTACCTTCGGGAGAAATTACCTTAAGTGCTGAATTCCACACTAAAGGCTGGATTCAGCTTTTCACTCTCATGACTTA